>ONZK01000065.1:11518-28227 GCA_900322385.1 Pharnaceum exiguum | reverse complement strand
CGACCCGACCGGAACCCGACCCGAAAAGTACAAACCGAAAATGACCGAACCCGAAAAAAACCGAACCCGAAACGACCGAACCCGAAACCCGACCGACCGACCCGATTGCCAGGTCTAGTCAGTACTATTAGTTTCAAATACTATTGGTCAAAAGGTTTTACCATGTATTTTATCCTTTTAGGTTCAATTGATAATATCGGATCAAGACATTCAGTTTATATGTGAAAAGTACGGATTTAAGTAATTTTTAATCATGAGTGACCCAAATGAAGTGCCCAAATAGGCGGAACCTATCCTTATAATTTATAAAGCCTCCCTTAGATGATCCATTTTTAATAATTAGTGAGCCAAATTCAGATTGAAGTAATTTTTTCTCATAATTTCAACGGAGAAAAGTTTCAACTTTCAATAGCGACAATAGAGACATTACAGAGTATTACTTAATACGGAGTGAGCTAGTAGTATGGAGTACTTAATACAGAGTCTTACTTTATACGTAGCAGCAATTAGAAGAGGATCTACCAGCAAATTGACCATCGCTGCCCCAAGCAACCACGCCTATAAATAGTCTTGTAGACTACTCCTATTGTCTACTCGTACGAGATTGTCTGAGCTAGAAACTCAAACGCATGTGCCCAACTGCCCAAGGACTCTTTATACAACATTATCATAGTTGTGGGATTTGTTTATTGGTTTTAGGATAATGTTCTTTAATCAAGAACTCGTTTGCAAATACAAATTGATTGGCAAGATGGTTGATAATAATATGCCAATGCATCGATTGTTCCGAAAAGAATTTTAATCTCTATTTATTCCGCATTTTGATTTTAAGTGTTCCACGATTATCTTTCGCCTTTCAATTCTACCAATTATTCCGTAATATTCGCACTAAAGCTGATCAAATAAGGGTCAGGGTCGGCTAGGTCGGGCTTAAAGAAAAAAAGTTGGCACTATGTGAAGGGCAAGGCTAGACCAAGCTTTACTGAAGGGCCTATATTTTATGCCCCGGCCCTCCCTTTTCAAAGGACGGAACGCCCAAAGGGGCCTACAATAATATAAAATAATTTTTTTTTTACAATTTTTTACTTTAAACCAGAGTAATTGTAACTTCTTTTTAATTTTTTTAATCATCAAACACTGAATATTGCGTCTATAAAACTTCACAACGAGTCATTTAGTCTCATCGGATTTGGTTAGTATTAATACCTTTTTTTTAGGTGGATTAGTGCATTTCAATATATCGAGCAAAGTCATTGCACGCCAAGTCCTCTATCTCTCCGGCCAATCTTCTATCAAAAAACGATGAGCAAAGTCATTGCAAATAAACTAGACTATCCCGCGGCCTTATTTTCTAACCTATGGACATGAGAAAAATGAAATAAAATCAAAGGAAACTGAAAGGGAAATGATTTCTTTAATAAAAAACCCAAGAGGAGAAGTCAAATCTAGAACTTGCTTCTTCTTAAGCTTGGTGATCAGACCCAAGTTGTCACTTTCCGTAGAGATGCTATTGTAGCAAGTCTTGAGCGTGACCCGCATACTAAACAACATTGCCATGCCCCGGCCCTGGAGCTTCACGTCAAACTGTCCTTACACACGCAATTCTTCGTGGTGAATACTCGCTGCTACAATCTCACCTTCATGGTTTCGCAAGACAACACCCCATCCACAAACCCACCCCCCTAAGGTTAGTATTAGTATCTAATTTGAATTACTGACGATAAATTTTTACAATAGTGAATCAACGTCTACTAAATTGAATGAACTAAAATGGACTAAGGGACCATTTTTCCTCATATGTACTATATTGAGCTGAATAGTAACCTTTGTTTAATTGTTTCATTACTCATCTTATTTTGTATCATCAAAATTCAGTTAATAGTGAGTTCCTGTAAAACTACACAACTAGATATTTGTCATACAAATTATCGCAAAAATAATATCAGTACCGAAACTTAATATGCTTACAAGTCACGGATTTCAAGCTGAACAACACTAAATTGTTTAGGATTAAGCTAAACTTATGTAAGGTACATTAGTTAAAGCTAACTGAATTATTTGAGCTAAAACGAAGTCGTTAAGAACAAAGATTAATTCATTCAAATTAAAACGGAAGAAGTAAGAGAGAACAAGTTTCAGACTGCAAATCCATTCATAGATTGAACCAAATGAAACTACACCGAAAACTAATGATGCTAGTGTAGTGTCTAAGAAATGAACCCTTAGCCCTTATTAGTCCATTTGTCTTTACTGTCTTTACCATTCAAGTGCAGAAAGCCCAACGGCCCAACCCAATGGAGGTTGATGACAATTGACAAGCAAAGGTTCGCGTACATTTCTGACATTGCTGCCTTAACGTACACTAAAACCCACAAACAAGCCCTTTTTACGTCAGTCTATCTATCTAGCGTGGGTTTCGGGACATCTCATCTCACTCTGACTGATCATTAATCATATTCACTGACATCAAAATTTTCACTACTGCGTACTACTACTATCTTCATCATTAATTCAGACCCAAATCCATAAAACAAACAATTTCCACATTAATAAACACCAAACAATATCCCCCATTGGTCCAAACTCCAGACACTCCGTTCCCTCTCCTCTATCACCACCGAATTTCTTTTCCTTTTATTAATTTCCTCTCACTCCTTTTTACCTCCACTTTCCCCTTTTTCTTTTTTCTTTTTCCTCTCTTCAGTGACACCATTTACCATCACAAGCTCTCACCTTCACAGTCAGATCTCGCTTACCAACATCTTCCTTTCTCAGGTCCCCCTTTTCTTTATTTCCCTTTATTTCTACCTTGTTTTTCTTATTGCGTGTTAATCTCGTTATAGTATCCTAAAAACCATTTACCTGATCAATCTTGCATAGGTATAATTTACATGGGCCTTTTCGTCTATTTAAAAACCCGTCGCCCCAATTGTATCAGTTTGATCACTTAGCTAGAATTTCCTATTACTAGTAGTATATATTGCACTTACTTATCACTTTAATAATAAAATTTAATTGTATTTAATTAATTGTGACATTTCTGTAGTAGTGAGGTGATGGGTGTAGAACCTTCTAGTTCCTTAAAATAGAAATTTCACGGAGCGAGAAAAGAAACAAAAGAGGAAAGGAAGATGAACATTGTGAAAGGCGTGGCCGACCTCATACGAAGGTCGGCAAGTGCCAACCATGGAGAGTCCACCTCCGGGTCTCAGGCGGAGCGCTTTACTCTTCCCGCTGATCGTATCCGATTCAGGTACACTTACTTGTTCTTTATGTTACATTTACTGATTTCGTTATTTGGTTGTTATTGTATCTTGTTGTATCTTGTGATTGTTCATATAGTTGTAGCTGTTAGTACAAATGAGAGGAACTAGTCTCCGTTACCCACTTTCGTACATTCACCCGTTTGGTGGTTAGGCTCCCGAAGTTGAACCTTAGTGTCATCATGAGAAAAATTTGTGTGAACCTGTTTCATATATGGGACTGGGTGACGAGGGGTCATTAATGTTTTACCGGAGGGGTCATTAGTGACTACCCGATAGTTCATTAATACCCAGTCTCATATATGAAACGAGTCTACCCGATGGTTCATTAATACCCGGTCTCATATATGAAACGGGTTCACACAATTTTTTATACCATCATACCCACTCTTCTTTGCATTATTTAACAATAAAACTTCGAGGCCATGTGCCATGTGTTTGGTAATAATCTTTGAAAACCAAGATAGTATATTCTTATTTCACTCTCACATTCCCCACCTAACATCAGTTAGGAAGATAAAAGTGGAACGGGGGGAGTATCTAGTAGTTCATAATTTATCAACACGGGGTAGCATGCACCTCGCGGTATACGACCGACCTGTATTTGAGCTTGAATGATGCAGCTAAGAAAACGTACTGGCTTCGTGTGAGTTTGGTTGTGGTTGTCTTCCTGTGGGACTCTTTTGACTAGTGATGCCAACATATTATTTGTAGACCATGGTTTGAGTCTCTGGCTTATGTAGTGCACTACTATTGTGTAGTCTTTCCTGTGTAGCATGCTAGCTAATGTTGGTCCAGAAGCTCAGTGAAGGGCCTTTGGCAAGTCAAATTCGTGGCATTAACAAGCTCTGAAATGATCGTAGCTAGTTCGAATGTCTTTGATATGCATCGTTTCATGTTATTAATTTAAATCTGTTGGGTTTAGTTTAAGTTGACATGGATGTTGAGAGTATATAAGTGGGTCATGACTTCACTTGACCTGAATGAAAGTATGTTCATGTATAGGACAGGGTGGGAAGGGAATCTCATTTAGATGATCGGCTTTGTAAATGTTTTATTTTTCGTCCTTCTTTATCTTTCCCATCCATCTGTTTTCGCCTGTCACTTCTCTGTTCTTGTATTCCTTTTCGCACAACTCCAAATTTTCTTGCTTTAATTTCATTTCGTGTTTACTGGGATATTCCTTCTTTCTTATTGTGAGGTGGCGAATGCTCCATGACAAGGCCTTCATTCAGGTGTGGGTAGAACTTTTGGTTTGTTTGGGATCTTTTTTTCGATTTCTTGAGCATCAATTGATAGGTGTAAGAATAAGAGGAATCTGTAGCAATGTGCAGTATTAGCCAGAGCACAATTGGTGCAATCTGTAATCGATTCAAGCTATGTGAAGTTTATTTTCTTATAAACAAAATCATTTCTTCTTTTCTATCTATCTTGTCATCCTTCTTTCCCTTTGTCAGCTCGTAAAGTAGGTCATTTTGGATGCCCCCATCTCTTGTGAGAGTAATTCTTTGGAATTGGCGTATCTTTTTGATTCAACCTTGCTAGCTACTCTTTTTTTCCTAACTAATAAAGAAAAATTGTTGCAGCTATGTTCTTCATTTAGAGTATCTTATTTTTCTTTCCATTTCTCTTTTAGTGACATCGGCAACGAGTCAATCCTGAAAACACTCTGGGAGAAATATGAAAAGACTGATGATAAGGTAAGCATTGTCCTCTCTCCCCCTTCCCTTTTTTGCTAAAAAATGTGGAATTTCGCATATATGTGCCGTTATGATGTACTCAATTCCCTCTGGTCCTGATTAGTTGTCTACTTGGTAGTTATAATTACTTTAGCTAGTGTTGAACTAATTCTGGACAAGGAGTATTCCGTTATGAAGAATTGCTTTCCATTTCAAACGATATCCTTTTGATCAAATACTCTCGTCTGTTATTCATTTGAAGAAGAATGATGACTTAAAAAAGTATGTAGTTGTATTTTTTAACTGCCCAGCCATTTGTCGTGTTTCATTTTAATTGGTATCAGTTAGAGGGAGTAGAGCTGCTAATGAGTCGAGTTGCTACCGAGCTGAGCTTTGCTCGACTCGAACTTGAACTGTGTCAGGTGCAACCTACTCCTTTTCAAAAATGAGTCAAGTAGGGCTTGAGCTTGGCAACTTGAACTTGGAGTATTAGCCAAGCTCAAGCCCTACCTGGATATAGAGTGAGATTTTTCTCCTTTTCTTTTAGCTTTTCTCATGTAAATTGATAAATTATGAATAAAAAAAGAAATTTTCGTCGTTGGAAGTTATTTGTAAAATTTTATATCATCTATTTTGTTTAATAAAATAAAATAAATTTTATCCAGCAACAGTGAAATGATAGCAATAGATCACGTAGGTTTAATCTAAGCTGTTAATATGCCTGTACAAACCTTAATCATCACTTCATCAGCAGCCCAGCAATGGCGTCACTCACCAAGGTGAAGCAGCCACGAGCTGAAAAGGTGGTTAACTGTTTTTGAGAGTGCGGGGGTAGGATGTAGGAGTGTCGGGTATGAGAGCACTAGAGAACTGTGAGAGAAAGAGAAGGAAGAAGCTTTGGAAAGTGCTGATGTAGGAGAGCCGCCGCTGCGGGTTAGCTAAGGAAAATTGAGAGCTTAGGTTACAGAGTTAGACTTTAGAGAGAATGAGTGGGGATTTTCTTATAATAATAGAATGGACTTTCCGACTTTGGGGCCTTTGGGCATCTTTGTGTACATTTCACATTTTATAAGGTACTGCTCTTATTATTTACTGACCAGGCTTGAATGTAAAGGACTGTGAACTGGGCCTGTAATTTTTTTAGGTCCGGTCTAGTTTGGTTTTTATGTCCGGGCCGGAATTTGCACAGCAGTTGTAATCAGCGTCTGCAGTGGAGATGAAATGAAATCAAGAAATATTCTAACTATTATGGGCCAAAGCTGTGGATATCTATTTTAATATGTGATGGACTGTCCAAGTTACAATTACAGTTTCTAGGATCAGCATTCAGCAGTAATAACTGAAATATTTTTAATTATTTACGGAAATATGTTTTTGTTTAGCATGGCTTCATTCTGGTTTAGCTCTAACTAGTTTGAACTATCTGCTAATGTGACTGCTATATAGTACCTTGTTGATTGTGAAGTCCTTGTTGATTGCCATCTGCGCTATATAGTACCGCCTTCTTTGAAGGATTTTCTGGTCTCATGTGGTGCTGCTCAAAGCTGAATTCCTATTTTTTATCCTGAATTTCTATGTAGTATACTAGGAAATCTATATCTAAAAGAAATATGTCCCTATTTTTTTTTTTGCATGCCGTTCTTTTTCTGTAGTGAAACTTAATCCTTATACTAAATAATTTGGTTGCCTCAAATTAGGTGGAAAAAAGAAGGTTGTTTTATGTTTTCCTCAAGCAGTTCATAGAATTGCACAAGAAGTGGGAGCCTGTTTCCCCTGGGAAAACTGCAGATAGTGGGAGCATGTCTACCGGAGGTTTGTCTCAGTCTAGTGGTTTAGCTGTTGGCTGTTCCTCTGGACATCCAACTGAACTTGTGGAGGCTTTAACTGAAGAAGTAGTGCAACTGGCTTATCTTGTCGCCGAATGTAAGTTGAGAATTAACAATTCATTATCTCTTGGTTGTATGCTTAGATATTTGTAAACAGGCTCTTGTGTTTTTTTGGGTGCTGGTGGTATTATGTATCCTTAACAATTGTTGAATCCTTAACAATTGTTGAATCTCCATTATTGATGAAAATGGTTACTGCACGATGTAATAAACGAAATCTTGAGGTATAGACCAGGGAGATACACGAGTGTTTTACTTTTCATTAATTGGTTTGACTGTGCTAGGTATAGATGCTCATTAAGATTGAGGTTCCTTCTGTCTGTGAAATGCAATAGACGCCTTACCTCCTTTTACCTGTTGTAGTGGACACTAGAGTGGGAAACTCAACATCAGATCCACCAATGGATTCGACTAGCTCAAAAATTACTTCTGAAGGGATGCCTGCCCTGGAAGCTTTGATGATTGTAGTTCGATCAGTCCGTAATTGCAAGATTTTGGGCTACTATGGTGGTGTACAAAAACTTATTGGACTTGTAAAAGGTACAGTAATTGGTTTCGTGAGTCCATTTTTGTTTCTCCTGTATGGATTGTGATACATGTTATTTTTTCACTGCTAGGCAGTTTATGTGAAGAACATATTTGGTAGGGTGCAAAATGTTGCAGTTTTCATTGTTGATAGTACTTCTATTCAGATTTTTGCTTCTCTGGATCTAGAGGGAAGGGTACATTCAACACTCAGTCTATTTTATAATGGAAGTACAACTGCAGTCGCCTGTAAAAATGTGATTAGCTTTAGATTTACTCAATATGTAAGCTGTTGAGCTGGTTTATAATATATTATGCTGTCATGTTAATATCTTCCACGCTCAAACGTTTAGAGTAAAAAGTGAAGGAAATGTTTCTAATGTTATACCTGAATATAACTATTTCTTGCAAAGGATGTGGCATAGAGGAGTATCCCCTCAAAAACAACTGTACTGTGTTGCATTGTAGTATTTTGTCACAGCTGTCACTGATATTTTAATATTTGGGTAACATTGACGTTATTTATTTGCATGGTAACAAACATGGTCTGCTTTTTCAGCTGCTGTTGTGCAACTCAAGACAATTGTTGGAGCACTTTCAGGAGATGATTCCCTGGCTAATTTTGCTGTAGATACATTCCGATTGTTGCAAAAGCTACTTGTATATGCGGTGTCAATACTTAGCTCTTTTATTGATTTGGATTCGGATGCGTTTGAGATGGCTCATATATACACCACTACCTCGATTTCTATACCAACGGATTATACTTCGATTGGAGATCCATCCAATACTTTTAAAGTTCGTCGTGGAAAGATTCATCCCTGGAAGCAAGCTGCCATTATGTCGGTGATGGAAGCTGGTGGTCTAAATTGGTTAGTAGGTAAGGTAGGCAAATTTCTCCTCATTCTATTAATTCAGAAAAAACGACCAAATGTGTTGTTAGCTATTATGTCTTAAAACAACAACATTGCCTTCTTTCCAATCCAATTGCCTAATTGGGTCTGCTGGCAGGGAGGTTATCACAATCAGCACACACGTCCATGCTTATGTGTGAGCGCACAGACACACTGCCTGTATGTGTTATACATTAGTTTATGAACATGGTGGAGATGTGTATGAACCTGTATTGCGTCGTATTGTGTGTGCTTGTATGCAGTATTATAGCTTTTTGATGTCATTGAACATCTTGATTATTTGGTTTGTGAATTTGTTCCGCTTTTCGTTTTTACTTTTCTATTTCACCCCCTTTTTTTTCTTTCTTCCTTTTCTTTTGTTGCTTTTGTCTCAATAGTATTGAAAAGATACAGGGAGTTGGTATTTATTTACTGTTCCTCTGTAATTTTTCTGCTGAATTTGTTTCAGAACTGCTGCGTGTTATCAGGAGATTGAGTGTAAAAGAACAGTGGACAAAACTATCACTGCAGTATTTGACTTTGAGGACTCTACATTCAACGTTAATGGAAAATCCTCGTGCTCAGAATCATTTTAGAAGCATTGGAGGACTTGAAGTTCTACTGGACGGGCTAGGACTTCCATCAAACAATGCATTAGCATCACAAACATCTAATTTTTTTCTGAGACAGGGGTATAATTTTGTTATGTCTATTCGACCTATAATTCTCTATTGTTTTAACTTCTATCTTTTTTATTGGCATATTTAATTTCATCAAACTTTGTCAGCATAGTTTACTTTTAATTATTGCTTTGTGTCCTAATATTGCTGGTTGGGTTCTCTTAATTTGTTCTACAAACCAGTGCAGGTATGAACAGACTCTACTGGCCCTATTCCAACTTCACGTGCTTTCTTTGGAGGTCCTTAAAGAGGCCGTGTATCCTCTTTTTTTGTCTGTCTACCCTTTTTCCTCCTCTCTGCTAAATCATTGTTTGTCTGTCCTAAAACAATTCATATTTGATGTTTTCTTATTGTTCTGAAATATGATAAAGCAGTAGGATCAGAAGGATAAATCATATTTGAAATTGAACATCAATTACCCAGTTTTTTGGGATTTCCTCAATATCTGTCTTTAAGGTCTTCTCGAAGAAGCTAAAAAGGTAATCTGTCTCCAAAATGAATCTGCAAACAACACTCTGGAGAAGCTCCACTTGCACTAGGAAGCCGCAAAAGGCATTATTCCTTGGGTTTTCTTTTCCTTACCTGTAGTCTAGTCACAACAGGGTACAATAAGTAAGTATGTTATTTCCAAATAGCAAGTTCCAAAGTTGTGGTGCAACACCCGAATCACAAATATTATGAGAGTAAGTCTAGTTATAGTTACACATGAACAACAAAACTTGCAATATTTATTTTGTTATAGGGCAGTTGCGTGAGTTCTTTGTTATATTTGTTTGCTGTTCTAATTCTATTGCCTAGCAATCAGTCAATACCTTAATAAGCATTCAGATTTGGGAACTTAAGTAATTTGCAATTCTTATGTGAAGATGGAAGAGTGCACAAGTTTGCGAATAGCTTTTGTGCTGCAATTTTTGTGCTTCAGGAGTTTAAGCAGAGGAGGATTGAATTCTCTATGGCCGATAATAATTTTGTTTCACAGCATGAAAGTGATGCAAAACTACGGAATACTGATACCTTAAGTATGCAGTCTGCGGGAGATTTTATTAAATATTGGAATTGCTATACTGCTATGTTGAGTCAAGGCCTCTTATGCTTCATTCTTTCCCTACGTAATGCTGAAGCTGATGATGTGGAAGGATCCAATGGCCGACATCTATTGCCAGTCTCCCCATTATATAATGAACTATCAATAAAATGGGTCTTCAGAGTTCTTGTCATCGTTTTTCCTTGCGTTAAGGCTTGCTCAAATAAAGATGTATTGCCTACTCATTTAAGGTATCTGTTGCAGTTCACTTGTCACCAGAACTTTGTCAATCAACTTTGCTGTGTTGCCCTTGTTTCTGATTTTCAAGTTTTGTCAAATCTCTCCACGTTTGTTTTTGACTGTTTCTCTGTATGTGTTTTTGCAGAATGTTTGTTTACACCTTACAGCAACAAGTACTTCGTTCCTTCAGGCAAATTTTAAATTCCTCGCCCTTGTTCCTCGAAATTTTTCGAGGAGAAGACATTTGGAAACTTCTCTTCTCAGGGAACTTCTGTTTTGGAGTGTCTCCAGATAGTTCCATTGAAGTAAATTTTTACTCTAGTGGCAATGATAATCGAATGCAGGTTGATGCGACAGCTAATCTACAAATGGAAGTTATCTCATTTACTGAATTTGCTGCAACTCTTCCTGGGACCACACATAATTTGGTGAGTTTGTTGTGTCTTGTGTTGATTGCAAATTTTTTCTAGCAAATGAGGTAGCATGATTAAATTTAATTATGATGTTAGAGTTGCTTGTTTTGTTCTGTATTGTTTGTTTGTTGGGTTGAAGAGAAAACATGTGTAATAGGTTTGACTTGTCATGTAAAGTGTAATTTTTGACAAGTCTTTTGAACTGCATTTGGTAGAACTTTTGAAACTCAGAAACTCACATAGGCTTGGTCACAAAATAAATACTCGGGGACCGCCATAATTTTATACACAAATGCATGCACACACAGAGAGAGAGACACATACACGATCGTACTCATACTGCTAGACACATGTCTGCAGCATGTGGACATGAACTTGACGTACATTAACACATAAATGTATGCACCTCTGGCACAATACATGCTCATACTTCATTTACAAGGATTCTCTTCCTCTGGCCGCTTCTCTTTAGCATCATACTTTGGTATTACATTACCGACTACTACTTCGTCAAATTGGAACGGGCGTCACACAGCCCCTTCTCTGATGTCAATCCTGAATTTCATTTGCTTCTCTTTCTCTAATGTTCTGTCTTACGTTCAATGATCACAGTTTCTTTGAAACTCATTTGAATCCCTCTTTAACTCAAGCCTTGCTTTGCTTGTGAAAAAATATTGAATATGAGAAAAGGCAGATATCAGAAAAAGGCAGTCAAAAGGATGTTGTCTGCCATGTCAAGTCTCATATATGGTGCCGCAAAAAGACTTAAAGGCACCTTTCTTTCGTGCATCCGATATCTCATGCAAATGTTCACATCTCTATATTGTGCACTTTACACCATCTCTAAATATCCGCCTCATGTTGATTCACTTTTAAGTTTTAACTACATTGTTCTCAGCTTCTGCTTCATTAATGGTGTGGGATGATCTATCATTCCACGCTCTGGATGCCATGCTGTTCATTACTATTGGTTAGTGCACTCTTTGCGGTTGAAAAGATGTGAGGTAGCTGAAAGCTTTTTTTTGTTGCATAAGATCAGTCTATTAATGAGGGTGGAGGACAAGTTGTCCCCCTAAATGAATGGTTACTAGCTCGACCTATTCCTTTGCAAAATAGTCAAAGGCTGTCCTACAAAAGCTTCTGTAGATTTTGTCCACTGAGGAAGCAAGAAAAGTAATCTTGTCCCAAAGCACATCGGGTAAACAACACCACAAACACTCTGGTGGTTTTTTTCCCACTCCAGCCAAATACTCCCAAGTATTGCCATCAATGCGCTTTGCCACAACAACTTTTGCTATTACCCGGAAAGACTGTCATGTGGAAGATTGTTCCTTGAAACAACTTACAGTTTCTCCCACCTATGTTGAAGATTGTCATGTGAAGCACGCATTGAAATTCGTGTCCCCTTAGCCCATGACGAGAAGTAGAGCACCCTACCCAGAGGGCTGGCCACTAAATGAGTAATTCTTCATAAATGGAGGGAGTTCCATCTTAACCAGAGATGGATCAAAATTCTATCGCAAGTTGCTTTTTTTTCGTGCAATGCCCCTTGGGTCTCATTTAAAATACACTTGGCTTTACGAGTAATTATTATTTACTTTTCTTCTTTCTGAGAAAATCTCTTCGTTTATCAGCTAGGCTACTGTCCAGTCTGATTTTCCCTCTAGAGTCCCTGTGTTATCTAGGTTAGAAAGAGGGGTAATCTTTTCATTGAGTTTTTTTAAATTTTCTTTTATAGAATATAAATAGTTTGAATAACTCTTTGTCGTGGCTTGTGGAATGATTTAAGTGTGACATTATTACCGTAGCAGGTTTAAGTCTCTTACAGTCTATGAATGTTGCTGTGGTCTAAAAGGCACATTTTGTTATCTTCTTTCTAAAATAGAACAATTTCTTATTACTGGCAATTTCACTTTTATGCTTTGCTAACATCATTGTCGCATGTCATTGCAGCCAGAGTGTGCAGCTTTGCTAGATGCTCTTGAGCGATGTGCTTGTAACTATCAGATTGCAAATGCAATTTGCAAAAGTCTTCTTCAGATATTGAAACTTTCACAAGAGAAGACTCTTGCTTCTTTCAAAGAACTCAAGGCAATGTCCCGAGTGCTTAAAGTTGCTTGCATCCAAGCTCAAGAATTTAGAAGGCCTGAGAAGGAATCTCCTCTTGAAGATGCTAAGAATCCGGAAAATGTTGCACGTGAAACTTGTCACGAGTCGAACATATTTGCAGCATCCATGAAACATAATTGTCGCATTGGAGAATCCGTAGAGCTCTTTGAGGCATATTACTCCATAGCAGACGATGCCAAAAGTTTGTTGCTGCAGAACGTAGAGTGTGTAGACTGTTTGTGTGATTTGTTCTGGGACATAGATATGAGAGACCTCATGCTTGGATATATAATTGACCTAATGAAGGTGGGTGTGTTTCTGCGTTCCGGTGTGCAGGAGCCTTTTTTAAAGTGTTCCCTCTTTTCCATCTGTTTTCTCACCTGCATAAAATTGAACTGCTAGTAATCTTAAGGTGCGTGGCTGATTTTGAACAGGGTATTCCTGTGTCTGAAGGTGATCGAAAAGCTAAATCTCAGGTTTGTTCCAAGTACCTGGAAATATTTACCCAGGTGAAGGAGAAGGCAAAAGATTTTGCCGAAGTGTCGTTTCACCTTTTGGCTAGTGTGAGAGAGATGTTGCTGATTGATCAATTGGTATTGCTCCTGAATTCTTTTCTCTCAGATCCTTGTTATTGTTTGCAGAATCTATGATCACATTGTATTTGTGCCTCACCTTTTCCTATCATTTGCATCTCCCCTCTCCCTGTTGGTATCAGTCAAATCGTCATAACCGTTGGTTCTGTGGTTAGCTTAGTATCTAATTTCATTCTGTGTGCAATCAGTATTACCAGGAACTTTTTCGGGATGGGGAATGCTTTATTCACATTGTTTCCTTACTCAATGGAGTTTCTGATACCGTGGATGGAGAAAAATTAGTGCTGGATGTCCTTCAAACGCTTACTAGTCTCCTCAGCAATAATGATACATCAAAGGTACTTTGTCTCTTTCAGCTTCCTGGTAAATGTGATATTTTTATTGGCCAGATAATGTAGTGCTTATTGATATATGCTTTTCCTGAGTTCTCAAGTATACGTAGCGTCCATTCTCTAATTCAATTTTGTTACACTTGCCCTGTTTTGTGATTATTGTGCTATGATTGCTTCAGTATATTGTTATATTTATTGGAGGCTACATTCTTGCATACTTCAAATTTCATTTCTGTACACTCTACCTGACTCTTAACCTTTATATGTTTTTCCTTGTGATTTATCTTAGGTGTCATTCAGAAATCTTGTTGGTAAGGGTTATCAGACTCTTCAAAGCTTGCTACTAGACTACTTTCATGAACAGCCAACTGAGCACATTTTAAATGCACTGCTTGATATGCTTGTGGATGGAAAGTTTGATCTGAAAGAGAGCCCTATAATAGAAGTATGTCCTTTTTTCTTCTTCCTTGTAACTTCATTTGTTCCCTTTACTCTGCTTCTTGTAGCTTGGCAGAAAATTTGTAACATTGGGACTAAGAAACACCTGGTGTTTGATCTTTCACAAAAGTTATATCCCACTTTTTGATCTTGTCTATATTCCTGAAACATTATGTTTTCCTGTGATTGTTGAATTTTTTTTTTTCCTTCCCTATTTTATTCATGTTTTTATCTATTGTTTTTGCAGAATGAAGATGCTATAGTTCTCTATCTGATTTTACTGAAAAAGGTTTGTGTTCTATCTTCTTAAATGACCTGTTCGAATTATTCTGGTCTTTATGCTCTTATATGACCAGATTGAATGATTCTGGTCTTTATGTTCGTTAATATGCTCGTCAATTTATGTCAAGATTTCTACCGATCCCTCTTTCTCAGTGGCGTGGTTCCCTTGAACATCATGTTTTGAGTACATCCACCTCCCGGTGGCTTGGCCTCCTTTTCTGCTCTTCTCCTCACTCTGTTGTTACTATGCTTGTCTCCTCTTGTATATTTGATGGTGTCAATTTATCAATTGACAGAGCAGTGAGACTCTGCGGCTGGATGGACTTAATATTTTTCTGAAGCTGCTGCGAGATTCTATAGCCAATAGAGTTTCCTGTGTCAGTGCGGGGATGCTCAGTTTTCTTCTTGATTGGTTCTCACAAGAAGATAGCGATAATGTGATCTTGAGAATGTCCCAGCTGATTCAAGTAATTGGTGGTCACAGTATATCAGGGAGGGACATCCGGAAAATTTTTACTCTTCTTCGAAGTGAAAAAGTTGGGAAACGGCAACAGTACTGTTCATTGCTTATGAATTGTATTTTAGCAATGCTGAATGAGAAAGGACCAACTGCTTTTTTTGATCTTACTGGGAATGACTCTGTAAGTTATCTATACTTGATTAGTCATATCTCACGTAGATGGTGAACATGAGCTGATGCTCTTTAATTGGGTTCAGATAGCATATAATAGTAGAGAGTAAGAGAGCGAGGGACGTCAAATGCAGTATATATGATAGATTGGGTGGACTTCTATTCAGGGGCAGAAGCGGTTGTATTAAGAGCCCAAAACTGTATAGAACCTTTACTTTGTTTCAACTTCATGAGCAATGGACAAGTAACTTTAAAAATAGTAAAATATAAACATCCTGGGCTTTAATTTCCAACCAGAGAAAGGGTTGTGCCATATAATAGTTGCTTAAGCCTGAATGTGATTATGTGAATTTCTTTGCTGCAGGGAATTGTTCTCAAAAGACCTCTTCAGTGGCCACAGAATAAGGGGTTTACATTTTCTTGCTGGCTTAGGGTAGAAAATTTTCCCCGGTCAGGTACTATGGGCCTCTTTGCTTTTCTAACTGAAAACGGGCGAGGTTGCTTTTCTGTTGTGGCCAAGGACAGGCTGATTTATGAGGTAATGATCGTGTTTATTTTTTGTGCCCTTTGTTTTTGCTATTTGCTATCTTGATCTTCTATTTGCAAGATTCTACGGAGAGCACCTGCTGCAGATATAGTACATGGCCATTGTGCCAATTCTTCAGTCAAGTTTAAACCATTAAGTTTCACCCTCGCCCCTTTTCTTAATGCAGTCTATCAACCAGAAGCGACACAGTATTTCACTTCAGATTGCCCTTGTTAGGCAGAAATGGCATTTTCTCTGTATCACTCATAGCATTGGGAGGGCTTTCTCTGGAGGGAGTCTAGTGAGGTGTTATCTTGACGGTAACCTTGTGTCATCTGAAAGATGCAGGTGCAATGTGCTTTTTATCTATCATGATTTCTGGTTTGAAGCTTGTGTAGATGTTTATATTTTGTCGAGAATGACATGTTCCTTTTTCTTTATTATTACAAAAAAATTCCAGGTATCCAAAAGTCAGCGAACTACTGACAAGTTGTACCATTGGCACCAAAATTCTACTTCCTTTCAGTGAAGAGGATAATTCTTCTTATTCTGTGAAAGATATTGCACCTTTTCTTGGTCAAATTGGCCCTGTGTATCTATTTAATGATTCCATCACTCAGGAGCAAGTAATGGGTATCTATTCTTTGGGACCAAGCTACATGTACTCATTTCTTGATAATGAACACATGCTCGCTTCTGATAATCCGTTGCCTGGGGGAATTTTTGATGCCAAAGATGGTTTAGCACCCAAAATGATTTTGGGACTGAATGCACAGGTGTTATGCTATCTTTATGTTTTGAAGTCAAAGGGTATTGTGCATGTTGGTTGAAGTGCTGATATCTAGTTTTGATTGACAGGCAAGTAACAAGAGAGCCTTGTATAATGTTGCACCTTTGATAGACCATGCCGTTGACCGGAACTTATTTGAAGCTACTGTGATGCCTGGCACGCAACTATGTTCACGACGCTTGCTACAGCAAATTGTATATTGTGTAGGTGGTGTATCTGTATTCTTCCCGCTCTTTACTCAGTCACACTGGTATGAGAGTGAGGAGCAGACCAATGACGGATATTCTTTGCTTATACCTATCACAAAAGAGCGTCTTACGGCTGAAGTCATTGAGCTTATTGCTTCTGTCTTAGACGAAAGTGTAGAGAATCAGCAACAAATGCATCTTGTTTCTGGATTTTCGA
>ONZK01000065.1:0-11063 GCA_900322385.1 Pharnaceum exiguum | reverse complement strand
CCCCCCCCCCCCCCCCCCCCAAACAAAAAAAAAGCAAAGCTCTGTTAAATATTATAATTGATGCTTGTGCTCATCGATGCTGATGTTTGATGGTTTCATACCAGGCTTGTCTGAGGTCCTCATTAAAGATGCAATCTCTACCATTTTTCTGAATCCGTTGGTCTGGGTGTTCACTAATTACAAAGTGCAGCGTGAGCTTTACATGTTTCTGATCCAGCAGTTTGACAATGATCCGAGGTTGCTAAAGAGTCTCTGCCGGCTTCCCCGTGTCTTGGACATAATACGGCAATTCTATTGGGATAATGCAAAATGCAGATCTTTTCTCGGAGTGAGGCCGCTCTTGCATCCTTTGACTAAAAAAGTTACTGGAGAGAGACCTTCCAATGAAGAAATACACAAAATTCGTCTTCTCTTACTAAGCCTTGGAGAAATGAGTCTTAGGTACTATCGTATATGCCTTCTCTATATGATTTTTCATTTATTTAATGGAACTCTGCTACACACTGACAGTTCCAGGCATCTGTAACAAGGTCCTTGGTGTAGGAGAGCCTGTACCCTAGGTGATGTAGAATAAGGGGAGAATATGGGACAATAAAGACAGAGAGTAAAAGAGAAAGAGTTGCAGTGAAGAGTTTAAACGTGTATTCCTTATTTTCAATCATCTTAGTCTAATCATATGGTACAGAAGTCTTGGAGAACAAAAAACAAACTTCTGAAAGTAGACTAATAAAAATAGGAAACTAATTCTAGATGAAGTATTCCTAATAAACCTACGAAATTAATAAATATTTCTATTATACATTAACTTTCTGTAAACATAATTATTTACTATAATCTTCTAAGTCTGACATATTCTTCTGTTCTCATTTTTCATCACCAACATGGTCCTATACTCCTATTGATGCTCTGTTCTACAATTAATATACGCATTCTTCTTGCATTGGCTTTACAGGCAAAGCATTGAAGAATCTGATGTGAAGGCACTGGTTGCCTTCTTTGAGAAAAGTCAGGATATCGCGTGTGTTGAGGATGTTCTCCACATGGTTATTCGAGCAATCTCTCAAAAATCACTCCTGGCCTCATTTGTCGACAAGGTGAACTCCATTGGTGGATGTCATGTCTTTGTCAATCTGCTGGAGAGGTAAGATATGGTATTCTTCGGAGTAGAGAATTGGTGATAAATTGTGGTTAATTCTGTGACTGATGAGAGTGTCTTTATTATGCATCCAGAGAATATGAGCCTGTGAGACTGCTTAGCTTGCAATTTATAGGCAGGCTTCTGATTGGCCTTCCATCCGAAAAAAAAGGACTAAAACTTTTCAACCTACCGGTTGGGAGATCAAAATCATTATCGGAAAGCAACAGGAAAATTAATTTGAGAATGCAGCCAATCATATCTGCAGTGTCTGAAAGGCTATTCAGATTTCCTTTAACCGAGAACTTATGTGCCACCTTGTTTGATGACCTCCTTGGCGGTGCAAGCCCAAAGCAGGTAATGTGGCTGCTTAAGCTCATCCGTGTAACTGTTCACTGCTTTCTTACTGCACTATAATTGTTTTGTAGGTGTTACAAAAGCAATCGCAGCTTGAACATCAGAAAAGCAAGGGAAACAGTTCCCACTTTTTTCTCCCGCAGATTCTGGTTCTCATATTCAAATTTTTGTCTGAGTGTCAAGATGCCACCACCCGCATAAAAATTATAGGAGATCTTCTTGATCTTCTTGATTCAAATCCATCAAACATAGAAGCACTAATGGTAAGTTACGTATTTATTTTTGTTAGCGTTTCTTGGGTACCCACCTTTTTGTTAACATAGCATATCTGTGTTTATGTAGGAATATGGATGGACTGCCTGGCTGACTGCTTCCATGGAGCTTGATGTGGTAAAACGTTACAAGCTTGATTCAGCTCCTCATAGTGACTGTGAGATAAATGAACAAAAATATGTGAAGCAGTTGTTTTCTGTTGTCCTTTGTCACTCTTTACATTCTGTGAAAGGTGGTTGGCAACATTTGGAGGAGACAGCGAATTTTATACTTACGCATTTTGAGAAGGTGGGTAGCTGCCTATGAGAAAATGCCTTGTTTATTTCGTTGAAATTTTCACTATGTTTCTTCTTATTTTGAAAATGATCACAGGCTGGTGTCTCATACCACTACTTGCTTCGTGATATATATGAAGATCTTCTGCACAGGCTGTTGGAGCTGTCTCAGGAGGAGAATATTCTGGCGTCACAACCTTGTCGAGACAATACCTTGTATCTTTTGAGACTTATCGATGAGTTGCTTTTATCTGAGATAGGTCATAAACTTCCGGTAAGAAATTGGTCTATTATTTTGCTATGAATGTCCAGTCTGATGATGAGAACAACTTCGAATGAGCCATTGGCGGGGATATAAAGGGTTTCCTTTCATAGTTGTGGTGCAAACCTTGCCAAATTTTAAATTGACTAGTCACTCTTCCGCTGTAGTTCACAAGAAGTTTAAGCAGATAGTAATGCTGATGAGAAATTGGTGTTGTTCACTTGTGTGTGCAAGTTCATTTTAGAAATATAATTTAGTCCAGAGAGAACATTCCTGTGATTTCAGAATGATGCTCGATTGAGGTTTTGCCTTGTGCTATGGCCGATATTTCGTCCTTTTGAAACATACTGCTCTTAATAGTACACTTTACTTTATAGTACCCATACCAGCTTAATGAATGCGTAATAGCTGTTTTTTTTTTTTGTTTCAACGACCTAGAAGCTTGTTCTGATTGTTTATAGACACTTATCTTGCTGCCCTTTTTTTTTTTGAGATAGCAGAAAAAATCACTTATTAATGTTCGCCATAACTTCTTGCAGTTTCCGGCGACTAACTCCGAGTTCTCTCCAGATTTGCTTGAATTAGAGGGCTTGAAGGATCTAGGGGCTGCTTTAAATGAGGTACTGCATGGTGAATCAGCAGAAAAGAGCTCGAGGTGCTTTTCTTTTCTTTTTGCTTTACTTTCTGTATGCATATATATTTTTCCATTTCTTTTGGGATAATATCTTTTAGTAAGGTATTCGAGGTTAATCATACTATATTTTTCCTGTGGATCTCTCTTATTATTCTCCATGTTGTATGTTTCTTTCATCTGAAATACCTTTGTTTCTGTTTTGTTACTTCTACTTCTGGTGATTAAAATATTCATATTTATAAGAATGCTCAATAGGAAATAAGCTTGCTAGGTTTAGTCACATTGACTTGCTTCATACTGATTGTTTTGCTTGTTTGTTATGTTTATAGTTTTTTATTAATGCTAATGCTGCGGCTGTCTGTCGTGACCTCTTGTCTTCTTCATAGTTGCATGACTTTCTGAGATCTGTTGTGTACCTGCCTATCTTATTTGTTTTTGTGGCTCCAATTCTTCCGTAGAAATGCACCAGCAAGCGAGCAAGGCACAGCTGATGAGGATGTTATAACTGATGAGAACTGGTGGAAGCTATATGACTTTCTATGGGTTATAATTGCTGTGATGAATGGCAAAGGACCCAGCAAGATGCTACCTAAATCAGTTTCTTTTGCGGCACCATCCCTTGGCCAAAGAGCCCGTGGCTTGGTTGAATCATTAAATATCCCTGCCGCTGAAATGGCTGCAGTTGTGGTGTCTGGTGGGCTTGGGAATGCACTTGGTGGAAAATCAAACAAAAATGTGGACAAAGCTATGCTATTGAGAGGGGAAAAGTGCCCAAGAGTAATTGTCAGGTTGGTTATCTTATACCTCTGCAGAGGATCTTTACAGAGAGCTTCAAGAGCTGTTCAGCAGTTGGTGCCACTTCTGCCATGTTTCTTGGTGACTGATGATGAGCTAGTCAGGAATCGGTTGCAGCTTTTCATATGGTAGATCCTGCTTCTGTACTTAGTTCACGTCTTGTTTGGTGAAGTTTTGGGCAATCTTGACATTTGCTTGCGTTGAGCAGGTCTTTGCTAGCCGTTAGGTTTCAGTTTGGGATGCTAGATGATGGTACTCGTTTTCATCCTATATCGCACCTGCTCAGGGAAACAGTGAGTTCTGGCAAATCATTGCTTGCAAGTAGCATGACGGGTAGAGACGATTTGTCAGATTCTGGCAGCACACAAACAGAAACGGGTGTAGTACACAACCTAATTCAAAAAGAAAGAGTGCTAACTGCTGTGAGTTTCAAATTTATTATTTCTTACTATCAGTAGTTCTGCACATGTATATTTGTACTCTTAGTCTCTTACACAGGGACTTTTTGAGATAGTGGAAAATTCTTAGAAAATTGACTCGATTTTAAATTATGGGAGTTTGTATTTAGTTTTTTTGGCATTCATGTAAAAGATTAATGTGAACAACCTGGAGAATTAAAGAACATATCATTGAAGTTCATAAAATTTGTGTATTTTATTGATTGTAATCACAATTTTCCTTTCCTTTTTCCCTCCAGGCTTCTGACGAGGCAAAGTTCATAAAAAACTTAAAGGCAGATCGCATGAAACAGCTCGTTCACTTGCAGTCTAGGCTGGATGAGAATACATCAACAGAATCCATCCACAGAAAGGGATTTGAAGAAGAGTTGCAAGGCACCTTGATGAGGATTATTGTTTCAGATGATAGTAGAAGAGCTGCATTCCAACTTGCTCATGATGAAGAACAACAAATTATCGCTGTATGCTCAATTCTCTTGTTACAGAAATCAAACATGCCCATATTCATTTATGTTCTTAATTGTTCTGTTCTGCATAACTTGTATATTAGTTGTGTAATAGAAGCTAAAATTTGAACAGGAAAAATGGATGCATGTCTTTCGGATTCTGATTGATGAACGAGGGCCATGGTCAACAAATCGTTTCCCAAATTCTGCCAATAAACACTGGAAACATGATAAAACAGAAGATTCATGGCGACGTAGACCAAAATTAAGACAAAATTATCACTTCGATGAGAGTTTGTGTCATCCTTCAAGCAACGCCTCAGACAAAGATCCTGTAATCCCACCAAGTGAGACCAAAGCTGGTGTTGGTATACCAATCCCTGAGCAGATGAAGCGCTTCTTGTTAAAGGGGATTCGCAAAATCACTGATGAAGTAATTACAGAAGCCAGTGAGAGTGAAAGTGACCCAGGTTGCTCTGAGGCCTTGAATTCTGAAGGCACTCTGGAAAGTCAATCGGCTGAGCATCAAAACAAAGGGCAGCAAAAGGATGCAGTTCAAGAAACAAAAGATTCATCATTACCTACCCTAGAAACAGAAAGTGGCGAGGTATCATGCGAACTTGACTACTTCAAAGCTAATTTACTTATCTTCTATGTTCTTATCTGTGCAACTCATTTTGCAGGTCCTTATTTCAGTACCCTGCATTCTTGTCACTCCAAAGAGAAAGCTGGCTGGACGTTTGGCAGTATTGAAACATGTCTTGCACTTTTTTGGTGAATTTTTGGTGGAAGGTACTGCAGGTTCCTCTGTGTTTAGAGATTTTGATTCTCTGGCCACGTCTGTATCAGAGAAAAGTGAACAACCAGTTGGAAGCGAGAGACAGAAACTTATAAAACTGTCGGTGAATCTGGGAGAGGACTCGGACAAACTTATTAGTAATGATACTATGGATAGGCAACTGAAATGTATCAAGCGCCATCGTAGGTGGGAGGTATCAAAGGTAGATTCACCTCTCAACTTTGGACTTGAGAGTTGGTTTATCTTCTATTCGTATCTGATCTTCGAAATACTTTCATTTCTGTCTGCAGATTAAGGCAGTTCACTGGACCCGATATCTGCTTCAATACTCTGCAATAGAGGTTTTCTTCAGCAATTCTGTTGCCCCTGTGTTCTTCAACTTCTCTTCACAAAAGGTGGCGAAAGATGTCGGAAACATCATAGTTGCCGCCCGAAATGAACTATTATTTCCAAAGGGGACTACGAAGGACAGGAGCGGAGCCATTTCTTTTATTGATAGACGTGTGGCACAGGAGATGGCTGAAACTGCTAGGGAGAGCTGGAGGAGGAGAGAAATCACGAATTTTGAATACCTTATGATTCTTAACACACTTGCTGGAAGATCTTATAATGACTTGACACAGTATCCTGTATTCCCTTGGGTATTATCTGATTATTCCTCAGAGACCCTTGATTTCAACAAATCCTCTACTTTTAGGGATTTGACAAAACCTGTGGGAGCTTTGGACACAAAGCGTTTTGAGGTATGTGATTCATCTCTATTCAAATTCTTTTCACTTGCTAGGATTCTTTTGGTTTTGATTAATACTTTTAGTTCTTTCCAGGTTTTTGAGGATAGATACTGTAGTTTTTCTGATCCTGACATTCCGAGGTAATTTTGTGATTTTATAGATAAAGATCTCAGAAAAATGTCAATAATTGTGTCTCACAGGGTTTGTATATAACAATTGACATTTGATAATACTTATGCATTGCAGTTTCTACTATGGTTCTCATTATTCAAGCATGGGTATTGTGCTCTATTATCTGATCCGGCTTGAGCCTTTCACCACACTGCATCGTCATTTGCAGGTGGTTCATCTTTTTGTAATGTCATTTACTTTCTTGAATACCTATGTCATTCTTGCCTGTTTTGTGACTATCGAGTTGCTGAAGCTAAGTTCTTGTACACCCTCCGTTTCTAATCCATCTTCTTCTTGTCTATGTTGGTTTGTTTCCAAATTTTCTTCCTGTTTTCAAAATTGGCAAAAATTATCATTTACCTTTTTACCAACATATCCCTTTTTATATACCTTTGCCCAGCCTGTCTGCTCTCTTTCTTGACATGTGCCCAATTTCTCATCCTCTACCACACCATTATTGGAAAGATAAAAAACCCACAATAGCTACACCAGTACACCACCCACCAGACCACGTAGGTGAGTGATTATTGTAAAGCCTAACATGTGACTGGCAAGCGATGAAAAGTAATACTCATTACCAGCAAAAATTTATTATGATTCTGAATAAGTAGTTGCTTTGGCACATGAAATCAAGTTTAGGGGGGAGGGGGGAGTAGAACACACCCGAAAGAAATTTGTCTTATCTCGATAGGAAACTTTGAGGGTACTAACCAAAATTGCAGATTCTCACCAACAAAACTTCAACAACATGGGTATCACAACTGCACAAATAATGAAGGGCAAACATGTCTATTTACAGATTACTTTATTTTAATGCAAAATTGAAACAAGAAGAAGATTTAAAACAGAGGGGGTATTTATTAAATGACAAGACTCCCAAAGTGGACAAATTAATTTCAAACACTTGGAAGCAAGTGTCTGGAAGTTCATTTAGATTCTCGTGTCACAAAATCATTCTTGCTAACATATGTCTTTTGTTCAGGGTGGTAAATTTGACCATGCAGATCGTCTGTTCCAGAGCATTGAAGGCACATACAAGAACTGCTTGTCAAACACGAGCGATGTCAAGGAATTAATCCCCGAATATTTTTACATGCCAGAGTTTCTTGTTAATTCAAATTCATATCATCTCGGAGTCAAACAAGATGGTGAACGCATTGGCGATGTTTGCCTCCCTCCTTGGGCCAAGGTTTTTAGCTTTCCTCTGGCTAGCTTTAAATAATGGCTGTCTGTTGTCTTTTGTTTGTATTTTAGAGATAGTGGGTTCTAGACTGAGTACTTCTTGACCTCCTTTGATTCAAGTACGGTTGTTCTCTATATATGAATCCAGTCCAACTTTTCGAAACTGATCTGTTTTGTTAAGCAGTTGCAAGTTTATTGTGTTTCTTTTGCAGCTTTAGGCATTTGTTGCTTTAACATTGATTGTCTAGTGCAATCTGTTATGCCTACTTACAAATTCTGAGCCTACATGTTTGGTATTATGATTACATTCATACCACAGTAACTTTACTACTTGTCTCCTCAGGGCTACTGGAGGTTTTACCGGTCGTTAACTTCAGGGCCCATGGGATTAGTTAGGCAAAGCCTAGATACCCATGTTATCTAAAAATAAAAAATTCTGAGCCTACATGTTTGGTATTATGATTACATTGATACCAAGTTTGCACAGTAACTTTACTACTTGTCTTTTGTAAATTTCTTAAAGAAGATGATTCTTTGTTTGTTGTTCTTAAAGAAGATGATTCAGTTACTTGTATACTCAGGGGTCACCAGAAGAGTTTATACACAGAAATCGAGAGGCGCTAGAAAGTGAATATGTTAGCTCTAATCTTCATCACTGGATTGATTTGATTTTTGGTTATAAGCAGCGAGGGAAGCCAGCAGTCGAGGTATAAATTACATTTGACTATGAGCACCTATGTTTGAGGTTTTCTTTCAAAATTTCTTTTGTGAACGAAGGTCCTTGGAAAATGCAGGCAGCAAATGTATTTTATTACTTGACCTATGAAGGCGCTGTCGAACTTGAAAGCATGGAAGATGAATTGCAAAGATCAGCTATTGAAGATCAGATTGCAAACTTCGGCCAAACTCCAATCCAGATTTTTCGAAAGGCACATCCAAGAAGAGGACCACCGATTCCAATTGCTCATCCTTTACGCTTTGCTCCTGGTTCTATAAATTTAACATCAATTGTTTCCAGTACCTATCACTCTCCATCAGCTCTTTTGTTTATAAACGTACTCGAGTCACACGTCATTCTCGTCAACCAGGGCCTTACAATGTCAGTTAAGATGTGGTTGACAACCCAACTGCAATCTGGTGGCAACTTTACATTCTCTGGTTCACAGGTTGATAGTTTTTCTGTTCTTTTGTCGATGTAGTCAAGCTAGTGATTTTTTTTGTTGAAACCTAGTTAACTTGTCAATATTTTGTAGGATCCATTGTTTGGAATTGGCTATGATGCTCTATCGCCTCGTAAAATTGGAAGTTCTTTGGCCGAAAATGTTGAGCTTGGATCACAGTGCTTTGCTACTCTGCAGACTCCTTCAGAAAACTTTTTGATATACTGCGGCAATTGGGACAACAGTTTTAAAGTTGTGTCTCTTGCTGACGGGAGAGTGGTGCAGAGCATTAGACGTCATAAAGACGTTGTCAGTGCTGTTGCAGGTATCACCCTCTTATCCATTCTGAACTGATATGGAAACAGAGTCTTTTAATGTAGGAGCAAATTGCCTTGTCAGAGCACGAATAGAAGCATTTACGCTAAAAAACTTTGTTAGACCTGTCATTAGAGTTTAACAATACACATTATTGTCGATCCAATGTTGCCTCATAATTTTGTTTTGAAATATCCTCCCTTCCTGGTTGAATGGAGTTTACTTTGATACCGTATCAGACTATCAGGTCTCATATTCTTGTTCTCGACAAAAGGGTGTAGCGACTATAAGTTATGAATATGGATTTTAGTTTACAGTTGTTTTTTTTAATAGCATTTTCCTGCTTTGCTTGTGAAAAGGGCCATGCTTCTTACATAAGTTGTACCTCCTCTCTTTTGTCTTCCTTGAATATCAATTGTAAGGAATTATTTTGAGTCATTTCTTGAATCTTGCGAGTCATGCATATAACGGTGATTTCATTTCTTTATTTGTGTTAATACGCTTCAACACCAAGCTTCTGCCATACGCAGTAGCAGGATGTACTGGTCTGTGGTTTTAAGTTGTGATATTTGAAGGCAGATTTTTGAACACAATGCAAGATATCTTTGGACCTTTTCGATACCTAAATTGTTACTATTCTCATTATAGTTCTTGTTGCTGCAGTAACATCAGATGGAAGTATTCTGGCTACTGGGAGCTATGACACTACAGTAATGGTTTGGGAGGTCCGTCGTACCAGAACACAAGACAAGAGAGTTCGGAGTGGTCAAAGTGAAGTAGTACGTAAAGATTATGTTATTTCTGAAACTCCCTTCCACATTTTCTGTGGGCATGATGATATAATCACTTGCTTATATGTTAGCACTGAGCTTGACATAGTAATTAGCGGGTCAAAAGATGGAACCTGTGTTTTTCATACTTTACGAGAGGGGAGATACGTGGGGTCTCTTCGTCATCCATCTGGTAGCCCATTGTCAAAGCTGCTTGTATCACTTTACGGACGGATAGTGCTATATTCTGATGACGATCTGAGCCTGCATCTTTATACGTTTAATGGAAAACACCTAGCAACTTCAGAATCCAATGGCCGCCTTAGCTGTCTTGAACTCAGTGTCTGTGGTGAGTTCTTGGTTTGTGCAGGGGACCAAGGGCAAGTTATTGTGCGCTCTATGCATTCTCTTGACATTGTGAGGAAGTACTCTGGAATAGGGAAGGTTATAACAGCTCTCACAGTGACCCCAGAAGAGTGCTTCTTGGCGGGTACAAAAGATGGAAACCTTCTTGTATATTCTATAGAAAATCCTCAACTTCGAAAACCTAGCCTTCCTCGGAACGCTAAATCTAAATCTTCAGCAGCTGGATAGACAGTCATTTGTGAAGCAAAGAATTTCAGTTCACTACAATGATTGGTTAAACAAGGTATGATTTTTTGAAAGATATAACCTCTAGATTTCTTCCACGATGATCATACTTTTCAGTCTTTCGTTGATCAATTATTTGATTGAGCTTTCTGAATCATCAATTGCAATAAACATTTTAATGGGATCTTATTAAGGGGTTTCCCTATCTTTGTCAGAAAAGTTTATTTAGTGTATTTCACGGACTGAAAAAATCTTAATTGTGATAAGCATGTGTGTTTGGTTGAGTTACTTTGCCTCAGTTTCATATGGCTGTGTGACTGGTGTGTGGAGATTGACAATTAGCTCAATTGATTCCTGACACTGTAATTTCAGTGACTTCATTGTTATATGTGACATCGAGGTCTATCCAATGTTGATAATTAATCTTGTAAAGATGCAAATCAGAAGAATGATCTCTTGCCAACTGCCAATTTTTATGTCCAATTGTGAAGAAACTTTTACTATGTCCAAATTTTGGTACCTTTAATCCCAGTGGGGCTTTGGTGTCCCATAATGGTGTGCCATATTGTGTGCCACTTTAATCTGAGCCGTTCGTGATTTGTTAATGCAATTTTCTAAATGCATTGACAAATCACGTACGATGTTAAGTGGGACAGAAGATGGCACATGGTGATAGGATATCAAAGCTGCTCTAACCCCCCCCCCCCCC
>ONZK01000064.1:3560-29962 GCA_900322385.1 Pharnaceum exiguum | reverse complement strand
CCCCCCCCCCCCCCCCCCCCCCCAAAAAATAAAAAATAAAATGTTTGCACTGTCTAAAATGTTTACAGTTGGAAGCTAATGATAAAAGGAGACGATGGTATTCCAAATAAAAATTGCTCCAAAAGATTAAAAATTACCATAGGTATGTACAAGCGAAAAAATGTCATGAACCAGCAATGGTAACATCTGACAACGCAGGAACAGACAAGGTCTTTATTGATACCTGTAGACCAGACCAGCCCAACTTATCGAATAACGCTACCCATGTACACTAAGCATCTGAACAAGGGTTACTCACATCTCATAACAAAACGTCGACGCTCCTTTGTACTTCGGCAGTCCTTAACAACAACCAAAACAGTCTTTTCCAGACAGTATAAGACACTATACAGCCACTCTTGACCATGGCATCTAGGTACTTGTACGCTTCCCCATGCCATCCGTGTTTGCATAGAGATCCAATAACTATTTCACTTGTGCTCCAATCGATTGGGATATTTTTGGACAGCATTTCTTCAAATATAGAAAGCATTCTTGCTAGCTTTCCCTGATCACAAAATCCACAAACCAAAAGCTTGTATGTTAACAGATTTGGAGGCACCAGAAGACCATCATTCATCCTTTCAAAGTACATCTCTGCTTGCTCTGCCTTTCCGGAGCTCCAAAGACTGCTCAGCAAACAATTACACAGATCAACACTATTAACAGACACACTGTTCTTGGCAAACTCATCAAAAATCCTCATCGCCTCATCAACTTGACCTTTCTCACACAACTGAATGACAACAAATCTCGCCATCTCATCAGGCGCAACAAGCCCTTTCTTACATTCAACCTTAAAAAACTTCATGGCATCCTCCTCTCTCCCAGCCTTAAAAAGCGCCTCAATAAAGTCCCCGTAAACACAAACCTGCACCACCTCCCTCTTCTTCATCATCTTCCTCAACAAAATCTCAGCATCACCAAGCCTCCCAGCCCTACATAACCCTCGAAAATACATCTCATAAACCAACATCTCAGGCACTACACCCTCACACTTCAACTGAAAAACCGCCCTCCGCCCCTCCTTCAAAAACCTAACCCTCCCACCCCTATCCACACAATAATCCCTCTTCAACAGCTTCCTAAACAACTTATCCGCCTCACGAAACTTCCCTTCCTTACAAAGACCAATCATAAACCCCTCATAAACACACACATCAACATAATACCCCTCTTGCACCATCTTCCTAAGCACCCAATCCGCCTCATCGAGTTCCCCACTCCTACACAAACACTGACAAACCACAACATAACTAACATCATCAACCCGAACCCCGACAACATACATCTCCTTGATCACTAACTTAGCCATCTTCCCTTCATTAAACCTACACAAAGCACCAATCAAAGACAAATAACAATACCTCTCCAAAATAACCTTACCACTCAAAACCCTCTCACAAACACACTTAATCTCATCAACATCACCAAACTTGCACACATGAATCACATAATCACACAAGTTCACATTCAAATTCACATCAAAATGATCCAAGTTTCCATCTTTAACCAAACAATCAAAAACCAAGCTAAACAGAAAGTAAGGGGAAACCTTCAAATTGTCTTTTAGATGAAAAAGAACGGTTTTTGCCCGTGTCAGCTTTCTCAGCTGGGAGAGAGAGTGGAGTGCGGCAACTGAGGTTGTTGCGTCGAATGATTTGAGATGAGAGAGAGTGGAGTCGAGTTGGGAGAGGGTTTTTGGGGTTTTAGTGAGAGAGAGGAATTGGGAGGAAATGAATTTGAGTTTGGGGTGTGGGTGGGGGGTTTTATAGGGGTGTGGAAATGTGGGTGACGTGGCGGAGAGGGAGAAATGTCGGCGGGAGAGGAGGAGGAGAGAGAGTGGAGTGAAGGGTGAGGCTGTTGTTGTTGTTGTTCTCATGAGGGACAGGCAAAGGTTCTTTTGAGGTTTGTCACTGTCGTTGGCGCCATATTAGTAGCCAACTAGCCAATGCCCAGCCCCTCGGCTAGGAAACGTGATGAAAAGTTATTTAGTAGAAAAGTGAATTTGTGTTATACCCCCTCCAGTTTCTTATTTTTTTATGTAATTTCATAATGGGTTGGTTTTTATTTAACTTATGTATTTTCTTATTTGGGCCGGACCCATGCCTAATATTACCATTATATCCCTCTCTCACAACACTCTCACCTCTCCTTATTTTATTCCCCACTCTCATCCCACTCCCATTATTTTATTACCTCTCACACAAAAATAGAGTAATTATACATACCCTATAAGGACATTATGGTAATTTTACCCTCATTTTTGGGGGCTCCTAAAAACTTGTGCTAAAGTGAACCATAAGATAATAGAAAACCGGAGGGAGTAGAGAAATGTGAAGTTTATTCATGACAAAATTGTTAAAAAATTCCTTTTATATATACATTTTTATAAGGGATTTTTTTTGATTTTTTTTTTTTTGTAAAGAATCCCTTTTTTACAGAAAAAGTGAAGTAAAGAATCACATTTTTCATATAAAGTGATTGAAATACCCTCGACATTTTGGCAAACCCAAAACGCGTCTCTACACCCCCTCTTGTAACCACCCTTCCATTGTCATTTCATTTTCCTCACCAAAACATAAAACCTTTTCATTATAAATTCCCCAAATTAGACCTTTTTGAGAGGGAAAAAAAAGGTCTAATTAGACCTCACATACATAACACATTTACTCTCACTCTTTTCCTCTTTCCTTCCCATCATTTTTTTTGCTGCCATTGATGGATGCAATTATTTAACCCAAAATAGAAGTAATAACCCACCAAAAGATGTAATTAACTAATAATTAAATGTAATTAAGTTAAGATATAATATTTTTTTATAGTCAGACTTCATTGCATGTGATCGATTGTGAAAGGCATGCATTGCTTAAATGGTCGACATTATTCAAAAATGAATGCTTTTATACAAAGTTACTTTCGAATTAATGAGAGCAGATTTATTTTAATTATGTTATGGTGAAGGTGCTTTCGAAATTAATAAGAGGAAGAAATTAGTTTCAGGTAATGGAGATGAGTGAGGCGGAGGTGAGGTTGTAATGGGTTTGAGGGGAATTTAAGAGAGGGAAATTCAGTTGTTTTGGAGGGAAATAGGAGCGAGGGGGAAGGAAGCACATTCCCTCACACGCAAGCCGTGAATTTGGTCTCACGCGAGGGTATTTCGGTCACTTCTTATGAGAAAGGTGGTATTATGCTTCACTTTTTCTGTTAAAGGGGATTCCTTACAAAAAAAAATTAAAAGAGGGTCCCTTACAACAGTGTTTATATAAAAGGGGGTTTTCAACAATTTCGTCTTTATTCATTTGATAGTTTTTTTTTTGTTGAGATTTTCACACTTTTTCCATCTATTTTGAGGGGAAACTAAGGAAAACAAAAAAAAATGCCAAAGATAACTAGAGGATTTCTCCACATTTTCTTAGATTTACTTTTCTTTAGTTTTCCTTTCATAACCAAACACAAGCAATTTTCAGTTTCTGTAAACATAAGAGATTTTCAATTTCTGCAGTTTTCCAAATTTCTCTTCTTTTCCTCATTAAAATAGAAAGTGTAAAATTCAGTATTCTGTACTTCTGGTAGTAGGACTCAGGAGGACAGTCAGGAGTCTCATGACACAATTTACTAACAACAACAACAACAACAATTTACTAACTTACTATCATACTAATGATACTATGTTAGCTTTCTCAAGTTAGTTGCTTGACTGTGTCAAAGTCATTTTCAAGCTATTGCTTTAACTGTACAAACTACACAATCTTGACACAATCTTGATACAACAAGTAAGCTAGGCATATGATTTATTTTTTTAATTTTCCAAAGAAACAAAAAAAAAAGTTACTTAACGTCATATTGTGACCACAAGTTATACTATTAGTCGTGTAGCGACTCGTGATGGATCACAAGTTCTACTATCATAGTGGTTACAAATGGTAGAACTAGTGCTTATAATATGAGGTTAACCGATTACCTTATTTATTTTTTTTGTTTTTTTAGAACATTTAAAAAATATGTGGCTTAGTTTGCGAGAAAGAAAGAGATACTGTGATGGTATTTCATTAATAAGAAAAGTGTGGCTCACCGTGGAAACACACCTCACAATGACGTTCACTCAATTTGCAACAAACTCCAATTTTAGCATGATATGCTCCAAAAATAAATCCACACACCACAATCATAAGATTTACTCATATCAAATCTAAAGGTTCGTACTACTATTAAGTTCAAAGGCCGAGTTGATTGAGCATGTAGTGGAAAACTTTGTATGTAATTATGAATGGAGTGGAAAACTTCATAACATGTTAAAAGCTTGAGGAGGTAGTCAAGGTACTATCATATCAATTTTGATTTAGAATACTAATCAAGTTCTCCGTCACAAACTCACAATATGGTAAATTGCAATGTGAAATTATGATGTCATACGTACTACGTTTTGACGATTGGTAGAGGTAATTGATAGTGAAGTACAATATTGCAATGAAATTAAATTCATTCACTAGCTAAGGACCTAAGTGCAAACTTGAGGTGACAGTGGATAGGTTTAATTTCCCCGAGTTCAAATGTTAGGTGCCTGACCAAGATCCCTTATACAGGGAGGCAACAATAATTACAATTTGAAAAATAAAATCACATTTCTTTTCACTAATAATATAGTTAGTACAGGTTTTCTACTACATGAGGTAGTGGGATTTTGTAAGGGTTGATACTCTTAAATAGAATTAGGATCATCTATAGCGCTCGAAATTCTAGTGCTAGAGAAGGCCTCAGATTCAACCCGATACCATTTATCTACTAAGACCTTGTTCGTTTCGCAGTTTATTGACAGTTTATTCAATAATCTTTAAACTTTACTTATAAGATAAGTTTAACTTTTACAAATAAGATGTGTTCGTTTTGTCAGCTTATGGAGACATTTTATCAAATAAGTTAGCTTATTTGGTAAGCTGTATAAACCAACTTATCAAATAATCTCCTATCCATAAACTTTCTATATTCCAATATTACCCATACGAAATTATCCTTTATAATTAACAATTACAAGTGTCTTTTTATGTCATTTTACATTAATCAGCTTCAACTTCAACTACTTCATCCGAACACCCTAATTAGATAATCTATTGAGCCCAACGGGTGATATTTCCCCCATACACTTAGGAGATCTGCGTCCCTCTTACATAACCAGGCCCAAATTGGGACCCGATCGCTTGCACGGGGCCCCAAATCGGGAAGAGCCCATTTTTTTTTTTTTGGTTTTAGCCTTTATAATTATATTTCAAACGTTGCGAGTTCGATACTAGAACAACGCTAATTACTGAATTTTTTTAACAATGATATTTTGGGGGCCCTTTACATTGTGGCACACAGAATATTAGGTACGGCTCAACACATAACGATTGTACTATATAATGTTGTCGAAGTTGAACGGTCAAATTGTTGTTGTTGTAACGTTGTTGTTGAAATTGTGTTGTTAAGTACTGCATTGAATAGGTTTCTTTATTTCAAGTTTGATCGATAACGTCAAGCACTGACTGACCATGGTAGACAATGAATATGAATTTATAGGCAACATAACTAGGCCCTGTTTGTTTCGCAACTTATTGCTATCTTATTTAGTGATCTTAAGCTCAGGTTATAAGATAAGCTTAACTTTTGCAAATAAGCTGTGTTCGTTTTGTCAGCTTATGGAGATAGATTATCGAATAAGCTAGCTTATTTGGTAAGTTGTATGAACTAGCTTATCAGATAATCTCCTATCAATAAGCTTTCTATATTCCAATATTACCCATATGGAAAATATCACCCCTAATAACAACAACAACAACAATCGAGTGAAAATCCCCATTCTACGGGGGTGCTCGGGGTCAGGATGTACGCAACCGTACCCATGTTTGACAATTTAAATTGTCCTTATATGTCATTTACATTCATCAGCTTCAACTGCAGCTACTCCATTCGGACACACTAATATTAAGATTCAACTAACTAATCAGCTTAAGCTTGAGCTTCAACTACAGCTTCAGCTTCAATTAGATTTGTCGAATTCAGATAAGTTTGTCGAACAGAACCTTAATCTCCAAATTTTACCTATCTAGAAACCAAAAGACCAAAAACAAAACTTAGGAAATCCAATTTTTGAAAAGCAACGATAAAACATAAGCAACTGAAAACATAAACCTACGGAGTCTACTTTTTTATAGAGGTCACCTCCCAATCTTGAGCCCCTCGGTCGCCAACCCGAACACTTGCCTTGCACACATATCTCTTGTCTATCTGCGCGCGAAAAACCATCATGAACAAGAGAAAATATCATTCCAAAAAGGAAAAACCCACGTCTTGTACAGACTTTAAGAACTTTGAATCTTCAATAGCTAGATTTTCTCAAGCCTACACAAAGATTAATCTGAGGTTCACTGGTGAGCCTTATATATTGTTCACCCCCACCCCTCAATTTAATACATCATTATATCACCTTTTTAAGCATATCACGTATCAGTATATATTATTGTGATTGATGTATCAATAAACTTGGACAGAGACATATAGCAACATGAAGCCTGAAGGCACTGGTGATGACCAATGCCGTCTATGGCTTTCTTAGCCTGGTCATTAACACCACAATCGAACCCCATGGCCACCAGGAAATCAAGGTAGTGCAACCCCCTTACGTACGTACCTTCGAAACCTTAGCTTCGTAGCTAGGCATCAAGCCAATGGAGGGAGTAGGACATTATCGCCTAGCACATTAATTTCTTAAAGTTTTCTTTCTAAGCAATGGAGGGGTGCGGCAACATTCATCTCAAAGGCAGCAAATCATACACGGAAAATTAACAATATAATACAAGCTAGTGAAGTAAGTTGAAATGGTAATCAGTTGCGGCCATCATTAGTAACTTAGCTATCCATTACAGTTAGTTATTGATTTCGGAAAATATCCATGGTTTCTTCATAATGGTTATATACACATCAAACTAATCAAAGTAGGATAAGTTATGGCCCCTTTCAATATTTGTTTTAACAAATCAGCTACTATGTCCATGTTATCATTTTCTTTTCTTTTCTTTTGTGGTGTAAATCGGAACATAACATTGGTGTTACGAAATGCAGTACGTAGTCTGGGATGGATTTACTACATTATCATTAGTGCAAGCATTGCCCAACACAGCAGCACTAATATATGTAGGCTCTAGCAATCATCATAACTTATAAATTATACAAAAGGAAGCAAGAGGACGACTAATCAACGTACACTATTACGACGTCTTAAGAGCTCTCTACAATATCATACGTACTCTATAGTCTATAGTGATAAATTTGTGTTAGCACGTTTCATACGGAGTATATGATCGATAAGGAGTCATTAATGACTTTTGAGGGTGTCAATAAGCATATTTATTATTAGGTATGTCCCTATATATGTGATAGTACCTTGCCTACATTCCTATGAAAAAATGTGATAGTACCTCGAGCATGCATGATATATTTAGCCATACATAAGTAACATGAAATCACGTATTCAATTGAAACCAGAAGAGGACTAACCCTTAGCAGGCAAGGAGCTGGGGCAAACTTCCAACGCAGCTCCATTTACCATTCATACACACAGGAGTCATCCTTGCCTCCAAAACAAGCGGAAGTTATATAGATACAACCAGGTTTACAGCAGCCATGAAAATCACTAGCCGAAACTGAAAAGGCAACATCAACTCCCACATATAACACTTGCCCTCGCTGACTAGCCAAATAATTTTTCTTGCACTCTTCCCATTTATTCTTCTTCCCTCTACACTTCTTCCCTTTACTTTTAACTCTGATCATCTCAAAGAGCCGCATCAGGCGCCAATTCACTCCATATGATCTCGTATTCACAAGGTACAACTCACCGTTCGAGGGCACGAGGGATAATAACTCTCCAGGAGGGGTGTGGCCAAGGGTTGATTGGACTACTAGGGTCGGGTTAAAATCACAGTCAAACTTCATAAGTGAGCCAAATAAATTTACTGCGTACCATTGGCGTTCGAAGAAGGCCCAGTTAAGGAGGTCAAAATAACCATATTCCTCACCCTTTTTACCCTTGTTGTGTTTACTATTTACGTCGTGGATGAGTGTCCATGACGTTTCACCTGTTTTCCAGCGGTAAAGTTTGCTGTCATAAGATAAGCAAACGGTGTAAGAAGAGTTGTTACTATCGTTGGTGAGAATTACTGCGACTTTTTTGATTGTGGTATGTTTTGAGGGGTTGGCGTCTAGGGTGAATCGGAGGGAGTAAGAGTGGGCAACTTCGGTGACGCGTACGTCAAGGAGGTTGATTTCTGGGAGATTTATATTTTCGGTTTTGAAGGGGTATAGGAAGGTGAAATTTGTGTTTTCGTTGGGGCGAGAGGGGTAGATTTTCATAATGAAGGATGTTGATAATAAAGAGGAGAGGCGAGGGGGGGTAGAGAGGCAGAAGACAGTAGTTTTGACGACAGAGTAGTGGCCGCGGTAAGGGAAGGTGTTGCAAGGAGGAGGAGGAGGGGTTATGAGAGGGAAAGGGTGGTGGTCGTGAGGGGAGAGTGAGAGTGGGAGTGAGGAACGCCATGATGGGCAGACGGCGCGGAGGCGAAGGAGGGAGATGTGGGAGTTGAGAAGGTGGAAGATTGTGATGAGCAAGTCCTCTGGGAGTGTACTCCAGTCTCTCTTCCTCTTCATGGTTAATCGCTTAAGGTTTTCTGAATGGAAGAAAAACTTAGCTTCTTTGCAGAGTTACGTTGCACAATCGAAAAGTATGTAGTTGCTCATTTTGGGCTGGGTTACTTAATTATGAGTTAAGAGTCTTACGACTCTTATTCTGCTAGGCATCGGAGAGACCTAGGATACAAACTTTTCTCGCAATTTAGTCGAACATGACCAATATGTGTAACCAAAAACTTTTGTATTTTTTTTTTTACAGATAGAACAATAGATAGAACTAATTAAAAAAAAACATAGATAGAACAAAACTTAGCTTCTAGCTTTCATACTGTGTTACGATTCTCGCCTGCCAACCCTTTAGCCCCTCGGTTCTAACCCAAAGACTTCCCTCACAGACATTTCTGTACACCAAAAAAATATCATGGACAAAAAAAAAAGACTTGTGTAAAGCCTTGACGAATCTTGTGAATCTTCAAGGACAACATTTTCTCAAGCATTCACAAAAAATCAGAACGAACACACAAGCCTTGTATGTTTCTCCATCAAATCTTAGTGCCATATACCAATGCACTGATATGAGCCACACATTAGACCATAACTGTGCTTGATCTGTCAATGAACTTAGTCAGCCATGCACTTATTAGGAAAGAAAGCTACATGAAGGATTGAGGCCGTTTGTGGCTTGCTTATCCAAGGATCATTAACACTAGAAAGGAAACCAATGGCACAAGAATTCAAGACAGTGAACCTGAACCATTTTGGTATCAAAACCTATGCTAGCCGTTGAACCAATGAAGGGAGTAGGGGGCATTCGACCCACCTCCCATGAAAATGCTTTTTAAAAAAAAAAAACAATGGAGTGAGCAAACACATTTATCTCAAAGGCAGCATATGTAGCCAGACAGCCGGTAGCGAAGTAAGTTGAAAGGGTAAGCTAGCTAGGTAGAGGTCATGCAACAAGAATTAGAAAAAAAAAACACTTTGGTTTCGAAAGCTAAGCTATGACATTAGAACAATGACGGATCCCGCAAGCATACATTGTGCACCTTCATCCCAAAGGTAGCAATTCTAGCAAATGTTACACCGATAACAATACAGGCTATTGAGGTGTATCATGAAGGTAACCGGGTAACTGAATAACCAAGTGTAAGTTCTCCTCATTACCCAAAAAAGCGCCCGAGCCGCTAAAGCACACAAATGACAAATCTTGCTCGATTAGATAATCCATTGTGAATTATTGAGAACAATCAACCACACAAGATGGGCTACCAACCAATGAAATCAGGCGTCACACATTCACACTCGACAAATCAATCAGTAACCGTGGTGATAGCCACTATATGCCTTCACTCCTTCAGCTACAAGTATCACTACTTCACTCCAAGGGAAATTAACTATATCAATCACCCAATCGCCAAAAAAAAAACTTGGTCAATTGTGAAGCCACATTTATTCGTTAATAAGGAGTCAAGACGTATTATTATTACATACATAGTGGGTAGGCTTCCTCCAGTTTGAAATCATGGTGCTAGCTTAGTATTTCAGTCGATACTGCTGTGATGTTTTGTCACCAAACAAACTAAACGAGTGTTACAAAGAGGACAATGCACACGTACAGAAGGAAAGTCGAAGACAGTTAAGCAAAGCAGAAGACAGGTTACACAACAGAATAATGTTAGTTAGAATTCTGTTAGGATCAATAACGGTTTGTTGCAAAAAGACTGATCTCAACGATGAGTTAGCTTAGCTAGTAGTATAAATAGAAGGCTGATGATCATTGTAACATTCAACTGATTACATTCTCTTCTCTGAGAATCGTAGAGCAATTTTCAACTATCTTAATATCAATTCAATCAATCATTTATACAGATTCTTCATTGATTTATGAATTGCAGTATAGCAGTTTTAGCTCTTGAGGCGCCTTGCCATAGCATTTTGTACCAGAATGTTGTCCATGATCTAAGGTGGGGATTCATACAAACTCATTTGATTATTGCTTATAATGAGCCGTCTCTTATGGCCCGGGGACTGAATAGTCTAAAAAGATGTTTCACAATATTTGCAATTCCTTTCCTATCACTACTGAATACTGATGTTGAAGTTTTTCCATCAAATTTGCACATTTTTTCTGCAGTTACCCGTGAACATGAATAATATTTTCAAGTTTAATCGTTGAGGAAAAACCGGCAAAGCACTGCTCAAGATCAGGGAAGACATTGAACATCATGAGTTCATAACTTCTACTGATAGTCATAGATAACAATACATGACCACTTGCAGACAGAAAACATAGCCAACGTTCCCAAATTATCTACCAGTAATCATTAAAATTTAACGGCATGACCCCTGATTCGGAAACACACACAGCGAAAAACATAAACAAGATGAATAACATACTAACATAGCTACTAGCTTACTACTGAACTTCTATCTTTTGTTTTGAGTCTGTCTACTTTACTCGCCTCCCAAGCGCCTGCGGCCGAAACCAAACACTTTACTGCCCAAATACTTGCACCTGCAAAATCATTACGAAGAAGAGAAGCAAATAAATTCAATGAGGAAAAGAAAAACGCAAGGATAAACCAAAAGTTTTCTAAAGCCCTCTTAAAGATTCGGCTTGACACTAGAGTCTTACATGTTTACCCTATATCAGTATATCACCAATTCAAGTATATCACACATCAGTGCACAACTGTGCTTGATGAGCTATCAATGAACTTCATCAGTCACTCATTAGGAAACAAATAAAACCTACATGAATGCGCCACTTAGAAAGTGCTATTTGTGGCTTAATTCAAGGGTCATCAAACTCATTACCACCAGACAAGAACCTTTACAAGAACTGAATCTAGTGAACCACCTTGGTTTTCAAAACAAAACTAGGCATCAAATCAATGACCAACAAATCGAGCCAGCTTGTATAGTGCACATTTATCTCGAAGGTAGCAAATTTTACGCGGTTAAATAAACACGACTCACACATAAATTTAAGTAATCCATTATGATTAAGCCTAGGTTAGCTTAGTCAATTCAATGAGTCACATTCTGATTCAATTTTCGTAAAATATCTATTATGTATGTACAAATAGTCCCTTCACTGCTCTGTTTTGTTCATGTTATCAAGTCACCATGCACATAAAATGAAACATTCGGACTAATCTAGCTAGCCATCATTAAACTAAAAACAATAGGCTCCGAAAAAACTCACATTGTATTGTATTCACTTGGTTAATAGCCAAGAAGGTGGCGGCCAAAACAGCTTAGCAAGCTCAGGGGCAGCATCCAAAGAAACAACAAGGCGCTTGCCGAGAGCGTACAACCCAGGAAACTGATAGCAGGCATCATCTTCATTCTCACCCTGGAAACAATCATCAGTAAGATACACAGAATCAGGTTGACAACAACCCTTAAAATCCTTACTCGAAACCGAAAACGAAACATCTTCTCCCACAACCAACACTTTCCCACCCAATCTCTCGCACTCTTCCCACCCAATACGCTCCTTCTTCTTCCTCTCCCAGTCAACTCCCATCTTATACACTGTCACCTTCAGCTCCATACCATCATAGTCATAGTCAGCCTCGTAGTCATACTCATCTGATATCTTCCCCACAAGGTACAACAAACTACGATTCTCCGAAAGGACAAGTGAGTAAGTCTCTCCAGGGGAATTTCCGAGGGGGTATTGGGTAATTTCGGTAGGAGTGAAATTACCCGAATCAAACCTCATCAAAGTGCCAAACAAATTCACTGCGTACCAATGGTTGTCATAGTAAAGCCAGTCATTTAAGTCAAAGTAACAGTTTTTCTCAGTGGTATATCTACCCTTGTTGTATTTACTATTAACGTCATGGATTAATGTCCACGAACTTTCCCCTGTTTTCCAGCGGTAAACTCTCGGGCCAAAAGATAAAAGGACGGTGAAAGAGTTGTTGGTGGAGGAGGGAATTACAGCGACTTTTTTTACGGTAATTGCGGCAGATTGGGTGAATTGGAGGGAGTAAGAGTGGGTAACTTCGGTGACACGGAAATTTAGTAGGTTGATGGAAGTGAGATTGGGGTTTTGGAGTTTGGCGGTTGTGAGGGGGTTGAGGAGGGAGAAAGTGGTGGTGGTGTTGGGGTGGGAAGGGGATATTTTGATGAGGTGGGAAGGGGAGGTGGGGGATGAGAGGGGGGAGAGGCGGAGGATAGTGAATTTGGCGACGGAGCACTTGCCGCGGGTGTAGAAGGAGGTTTTGTTGGGGGTCGGGGGAGGAGGAGTGAGAAGAGGGAAAGGGTGGTTGTGGTCAGGGGAGAGTGAGAGTGGGACTGAAGTGCGCCATGATGGGCAAACTGCGCGGAGGCGGAGGAGGGAAATGTGGGAGTTGAGGCGGGTGGCGATTGTGACAAGGATGTCTGTTGGGAGTGTACTCCAGTCTCTCTCCATTTTTGGTTCCTGTTTGCTTTTTTGGGTGGAAGTGTGACTTTACTCTATTGCAGAAATAAACTGTTTTGATTTTTTGCTATTGGGCTGGGTAGACGTGGCCCAGTAAACATACATTTTACACTACTTTTTTTTTTTTTTTGGTGTATAGGGAGGCACTGAGGCCGGTAAGAATCGAGCCATCAACCTTAAGGGTTGAAGGTGTGCTCTCTACCACTTAAGCAACTCTCTCTTCTTACATTTTACACTACTTTGAGCCGATAATGGGTGACAAACTGACAATTGATAATTCATAATTGTGTGAAACAAACTGATTAACTGAAAGTCGTACGAGGACCCAAGCTTCGTCAACTGCCGTTTGACCTCTGAGTTTTTTAGCTAACTAATCCATGGTTTTAAACGTAAGAAGCCCATTAAAATCATGCTTTATGCATCTCCCATACTCCCACACTACTTATTCTATACAAACATGTTGTTTTAAGTGTTTATTGTTAAACAATCACTTGTGGACTACCAATGTCGGCAATGTGGAGTTGGTTGGAGTGGTAACCAGTTCTATACCGCTTAAGCGAGGTCTTGAGTTCGAGTCTAAGCGTATGCAGAAACCCTCATTGTGAGACTCACCCACCACAGTCAGGTGGTTGACCCGGATCAGATCCGGATGTACTCGGAACAAAGTTTTGGTGAAACGGGCGGGCAATAAAAAAAATCACTTGTGGACTTATAGAAAAAGAAAAAAAAATCCCTTCCATAAGTGACAAGAAAAGATCTTGCATCGCTATATGAAGTTCACACTAACTCTATTTTGTTGTACAACTCATCACTTGTTTATATTTTAGATGAAATGGAGGAATAAGGAGAAAATAATTGAGGTTTCCTGCTGAAATTGTTGAAACTCAAGCTGATAACTCATGAACGGTGAGCAATAAGAAAACTTAAATAATGTTTATCAGAGGGTTCATTAATTACTATCCGATGGGTCATTAATAAAATGGGTTTACACATTTTTTTTGTGAAGATTTTATTTTGTAAACTACTAGAAATGCTCAGGTTATTGAAAACAAATTTAAAAGAGAATAGTATATGTTGTAGTAACAATGCGTTAGATATTTGTCACCAACCGAGTCGACTAGAATTTTTTTTATAACTAATATAAATAATTATAAGATTAATAGCTTCTTCTCTCGAGGTAGACTACCATCTTATCATCACACAATATGTCGTCTAGATTGATCGTCCAACCAAGTCAGCTGGAAACCTGGAATATATATGCTTAAAAATTAGGAGTACGAATAATTTATTCTTTTAAATTTAAATGGTGACATTTATTATCTCTTATACTCGTATCAATAATTTATAAGCTAAAATATTATTCACCTACATCAATTTTATGATTCAACTCCAGCCCAGTGATTGAAATCATTGAATTGGAATGAAATTTGAGTGTGGCCATTTTTTTTTACTTGGACGAATGTGTGTTCACATTTTGACATGAAAGAGGTGTGAAACATGCTTTTGGGAAGTACTTGTACAGGCGTACAACATTACATACTGAATCAACACAAACAAATCATCGGAATGTCAACCCGTCCTTCATTTCACTGTACTTTTACACTTTTACGGTCCCCCTTTTACTTCCTTTCCGCATGACTGCGGTCTGGGAATCATATCAATTCACAAATCACACAAGTCACACTAGTACAATTTTCCAGAACAAAGAAGAAAAAAATAAAAAATCATCCAACCCCCATATTATCATTTCATTTATTTACCGCCATAAATACAATAAACAGACAAAAAAACCACAAGTTCCATTCATTTCACACCTTTTTCCATTTTCCATCCTTAGTTCCCTTCCCGCCTTCACACTCCACTCTCTCTCCTAGGGTTAACTTAACTTAACCCCACCCACCTTCAAATAATAAAAATAAAAAACCCCCAATTCAATTCAATTCAATTCAATTCAATTCAATTCAATTAACCAATTAAACTTACAATGTACAACCAACTACATGAGCATAAGCTACAGCCAGTTCGATTAATAAAAACCACAACCGAGACGACGTCGTCTCCCTCTCCCATTCCCAGCCACCACCAACAAAACCACCACCAAAACGACGCCGTTGCAATTGAAAACATTAATAACCAGAGCTACGAGCAACAAGAGCAGCACCAGGAACAACAGCAGGCGTTCGAAGAAGGAGATTACTATGTCGATGCTAACGGTGTCGACTACGGCGGTGCCGTTGTGTCGAGTTTCTCCCCTTCATCAGTTGCTGTCGCTACCGCTGTTAATGAGAATCAGCTCACTCTCTCCTTTCAGGGTCAAGTTTACGTCTTCGATTCTGTCTCCACTGATAAGGTTTTTATCTAATTGTTGTTGTTTTTATTAGTGAGTGCTCAGTATTAGAAATGACCTTATTAATTTTAGTTGGTTTGTACCTTTCGAAGTAGCTATGTAGCTAGTTTATTGTGTTTTCGTTGTCGTTGGTTTTGGAGCTGCTAGTTGATTTGTGGTTTTGGAGGTGAAGTTTTCAATTGTTGGAGAAAGGGTGGAAAAATTTGGATATTCTGTGTAATGTGAATGTGAATTTGGTGTGAGTTGAGGGACATTAGCGGTGCTTATGTTTTGATTGATTGATGTGGTGAAATTTGTGGTATGAATGACTTTTCATGATGGCTAGTCAGGTTTGGTTTTGAAACCCTAGTATTAGCTATTGAGTATGAGAAGTCTCTAAATTGGGTTGTAGTTAGTCAATTGACATTTTTGACCCCGTATCACTTCTATTGTTGGAAATAACTGAAACAGCTTCTTCAAGTTGGGGATTTAGATTTTTAGCGTGCCTATTATTCTATGTTTGTTTACTTGGTAGTTGGTATTTGATGGGAAGTGAATCATTTGCAAACTGGACAATTTTGAGTTCACATGTTTAAGAACCTACTCCCTCCGTTCCACTTTGGTACAAGATTTTTTAAGTGAGGTGAAACATGTCAATATTACCCTTGGTTTTCAAACACAATTACAAAACCCATGGCACATGGCTTTCAACTTCTGTTGTGAGTGTGGTGGGGGAGTGGAAGGGTATAATGGCAATGTGCTTGTAGGACCTATGCCAAATAAGGGAATTTGGAAGATAATAGTGGAACATCTAATATGTATTCTTGGAAGATAAAAGTGGAACGGACTGAGTATATGTTTAGTTGTGGGCTTTTAGGAGAATGTACACTATTAGAATGTTTGCTATCAACTTCTTCCCATCCCTGATTTCCCATATACAGTTGAACATTTACAACCAAAGGAATGAGGAATAATTATATATGCAGCAGTTAGTGTTTATTTTTTATATCGGGGGTGGGGGGTGGGGTGGGGGGAGGAAAAGGGTGGAGGATAATTCGTAAGAGACTGAAAGACAAGCAGAGTTGGTGATTTGGTTTTCAAGTGCTTTGTAAGTTCTCTTACATGCAGCCAAGGCAGCTTTAGTGATCTTTGGTTCAATTTTTTTTGCTACAATGTCACGGGGGAAGAAATGGTTGTATTGGTTTGATATGTACTTCTGTTAATACGACTGCTTTGTCCTGTGACTTTGATCTGCTGTTAGTGTTTATTTTGGTTTGCTAGTGATGGTCAGCTTCTTCAATGATATTATGCATGTGTTTGTGTGGCTATACATGGTTTCCAATAAATATTTTAAAAAAACTGGAAATTGTTTAGGCAAGTAGTCATCAAGCAAATATCACGTTTCAATCATTTGTTCTTGATCTGCGACTTTGTGTTTCTTATGCATGTTGATCATCTATGTATCAATTTACCATTATTAAGAAACAATGGTGATTTAGCCCATAAATTTATATATAGTCTCGTTAAGTTACATAACTCCGGGACTAGGTAGGTAGTTGGAGGACCACTTTCTACCCTGTTTCGGCAATCTCTCTCCTCCCACTCCTCCCCAATCAACAGCTCATATCAAGATTCGGCTCTCAAGTAGTTGCAGGAATGTTTACTTTGCAAGGGCAATTGGATTGCGAGCTTGGTATCCATGTCTCATCTCCTCCTTCCCTAACCTCCCCCATCCCATTCTCTCCTCACACTTCACCCAAGCCATCTCTCCCGATCTCACGTGCAGGCAAGTTTGAAAATGAGTGAGTAGCCCAGTTGGTAAGAGTTTTGAGATTTACTCGAGAAGAAAATTGTGGTGCAAAGAGTTTTCTTCAAGAAAATTATTAGCTCAATATATATCTATTTTTCTATGCATAAGTGATAAGTTTTATGAATGCTTATAAACTTGTCCTATTTTGATACTATGGCTAATAGCACGTGTTTGTAGCGCAGAAAGTTACTAAGATGAGACATAATGTTCGTGCAAGGACATTGGCTGCATGCATCCTTAATTTGAGATCCTATTATTATCCCCGGACTCATTTGGATACCAAAATCAACGTTCTACTTACTTACCTTTTCTTTTCTTTTTCCGGTGTGATAAGTATATATAAGTATTTTAAGAATAGAAATCCATCCATCATGCAATAATGCGGTGAGGATTGCCCTTTGTTTTTTTTTTCTTTTCATTTTTCTTCTTTTTGACCTTAACTTCATGTATATAAGGGCATTGTGCTTGAGAGTGCAAGAATGGTAGTAATAGTTTTGGGACTTCCTACCCCGTCTAGGAATGTAGCTTAAGCCTATGATCTATGGGCTATGTTTCTTTAAGTTATATGGATACTTAGAAGGATAAGTTGCAAAATATGCAGTCTCGTAATTGATTATGGCATTGTTAGACCTGTCAAAAGTAGGCTCAACCCGAGAATGCAACCCATTTTTTGGGGTCATGGTCATGATTTTTCGACTTGAAACCTAGAAATGACCTAAACCCAATTAACGCGATATACCTGGGTATTTACTGCAACAAGTGGCTCAACTCGATGGGTCAAATATTAAGATATTAGAAAATTTAAAACTAGTGAGTAAATTCAATTTTTTTCCCTTTTGATAAAGTGAGTATCATGTAGGAAACAATCCCTTTTCACCCTTTTTACACGCCATTACATTGATTGATTGATTACATAGCTAAATGCTACATTGGCTTTCATTATTTGTTATAACTATGTTAGTTGATGATGCGTTATATGTTCGACATTTTTTCTTTCAATGATTATTTATTGTTTAGAAATATGACATATGAGTTAGATGGATATTAAAAAATTGAAAGTTTGATATTTGAGTGCTCTAAATTTAGTAATAAATTTAGCTGTAAAAAAGCGTTCATGACCAATTGGGTCGACCCGAACCCAAACAATAAGGTCTGGGGTTGAGCCTTTGTTGATCCAAACACAAAAACACCCTGAACCTGGCTCACCCGCCCATCCGACATGTCTAGGCATTGTGCATGAAGTAACCAAGGCCCATGGGTCATATGCCTTGTTACCTTAGATTTTGCAAGACATCTAATTACGGTTTGTGGGTATAGTTAAGATATGGTCTTTAGATCAAAATACTAAGTTTATCTTATTGTTTCAGGTTCAAGCAATTTTTTTGCTTTTAGGAGGAAATGCATTATCATCAGGTGTCGAAGCAGGTCAAATGGGCCAAATGGTATACGAAGAGATATTTGTTTGAGATAATAAGTTGTTTCACCTATTGTTCTAAAAAAAAATTCTGTATGGGTATAAACAATTATTTTGCTCTGCTGGTTTGTCAGGGTATGATTGAATTTCCTTCACGTAGTAGTCAACCACAAAGAGAGGCATCCTTGAATAGGTTTCGTCAGAAGAGGAAGGAACGCTGCTTTGATAAAAAAATTAGATATAATGTTCGGCAAGAAGTGGCTCAAAGGTATGCTTGGAAATACCCTCAGTCGTTTGTTTTCAAGAGTCTTTTGTCCGTTTGAGATCTATTGCGAATGTCTAAACTCTGAGTCTCCTTGGGCCTGGTCGTTAACTTCAAGGCCCAAGGGGATTAGTCTGGCAAAACCTGGACACCCATGTTGAAAAAAGAAGAAGAAAGAACTGTTTCTTCTGTTGTCGTGCTGTAGAACTTGTGTCTAATTTGTGTGTGCCTGTGTGCGTGTGAGTGTGTGAGGGTGTTAGGAGTCGGCAATGGCGGTCTTATCAATTGATTACATGTCCTTAGATTGACTTTCCTACAGAAAATCATACAATTGAACTTTAACCTGAAGGCGTCAGCTCTTAGATCTATTTGTTCTCATAATGATATTATCTTTATCATTAAGAGAAGAAATTAATGCTTTTCTATACTCTTATGTGATTGTACATGCTTCTCTATACTCAACATTCTATATACTGGGCACCTTTGCCATAATCTTTCTGTGTTCTTAATTTATATTTGCTTGTTGTGTGTTTTATTACAGTACATAGTGGGTTCTGTAGCATTTCATTATCAGGTAATGCTGGGTCTCACTTCTCGTGCACATGACATCCCTCCAGCCTTTTTCTTGATAAAATTCGACGCTAGACCTATTCATCTCTCAACCCCCACTCTTCTCCACCTTGGCAGAAGTAAAGCTAACAAAGCTTTGGCTTCATTAAGCAGGGGGTGTATGTGAAAGATTAAATGCTGTTTATCATATTTGTGTGGAGTCTATGTTACTGGGGGTGTATGTGAAAGATTAAATGCTGTTTATCATATTTGTGTGGAGTCTATGTTACTGACCCGCAGCCTATCTGTGAAAGATGTCCTGTTTCCTCATTTGTGCCTTCAGATTGGTTTCCATTTTTTTTAGTGCTATATCTTCATAACTTTTTTGTGTGATATCAGGATGCAACGTAACAAGGGACAGTTTGCGACTGCAAAGAAGGTTGATGAATCATCTGGCTGTAATACCCAAGATTCTGGCCCAGATGAGGTGGAGCTAGGAATATCGTATGCTCCTGCCCAACTATGATTTCTTAAATTTACGCAACCACTGAACTTTAAATACATTTATATCGTGTGCTCCTGCCCAACTATGATTTGACCACTGAAAATTAAATACATGTATACACTTGTCAGTTGCCAACTTGTAGTTTACTCTAACGAGTCGCTTCATTATGATGCCTTAGATTCTTAAAGCTGAGGTCTGGTTATCTGCTTCACCATTTTGCTTATTAGAATATACATGCATTGTTTTAGATGCAGACATTGCGGAATTACGTCGAAGTCAACTCCAATGATGCGTCGTGGGCCAGATGGGCCTAGGACTCTTTGCAATGCGTGCGGGTTGGTATGGGCAAACAAGGTCAGCATGGTCTTTTGGTGATCTAAGTGGGTGTTAGAATAATGCTGGTTGCAAGTTTACTTTTTGTTTAAACTTCAGATTTAAATGCTTGATTGTGAATGGTGATTCCTGTATTATTGATGGTGATTGAGCAGCTATACAATTCCTGTTGTTTAGCCAAATCCTTAGTAGTGAATCTTCTTCGTCTAAAGTTTCAGGCTGCTCCAGGAATGAGACTATGACTGGGTTGTGTTATGTCTATGGTCTATACTTCTTTCCATATTCTGTTATCTTTTTGATTCGTGTCTGTTTGCTTCTTTTTTTCTTGACCAGTGGGGAGTCCCTTTCAGCTGTTAGAGTTGTGTTTTCTGAAGGCCTGTGATTCCCGGACAAGATTGTTGGCATGTGTGTAATTCCATTATGGCTCTTCCATTATCGCTCTCCCCTGCTTCATAAATCAATGGAATTTAAAAGAGAAGGATGCTGTGGGGTGAACTAATTTTGAAACTGAGCACTTGGCAGATATGTCGAAGTGATTTTTTTTGGAATCCTGATTCTCTTCTTTTGTTCCTCTGCTGATTGGAAGTCTATCTTGATGGTTACTTATGTAAATGAGAACGCATGTTTGTCTTGTACTTGATTATATTTGAGAAGCTGGTATACAGTTCATGCTTTTAACTTTAGATTGAATATATTCAGGGAACTCTGAGAGATCTGGCCAAGAAACAGGATCCGCTTCAAATGCCTAGCGAACTGGTAAATTACTGTGCTTCAATTTTGAGAACTTGTGTGGATTGGTTTTGTTTCAGTCTTGATACCTTTTTTCCTTTGAATAGACTGGTTCCTCCTTTAGAGCTACCGACATGCTTGTGGAGGGTAAGTCTGCTAATTTAGGAGAGAGTGACCAGCCTGCCTTGATAGTTCAACATTAATCTTGCACCGGATATGCTTCTGTGCTTTTCGCAAATGAGAGCAGGGTATGTACTGCTGATATTCCATGGTAGTTGTACAGATGATTGTGGAGTCTTCTATACAATATCTGTTCTGACACATTTGACATCCGGAACCTGTGAAAGAAGCTCTCTGAGAATAGTGGTGTGAGCTGTATATCTGATATCAGCATCTGATATTGTATCGAAATTTGGAAGCGTAGTGGAACATATTAGGAACTCCGGTCGACATTGTAATTTACTAACAAAACAGGTTTCGAACTACGTTGCTGATAGTAATCATACCAATTATCAATTTAATATCGTTATTTTTACTGTTGCCTTACTTTTCCTACTCTGAAGTTTCGCAAAGTATCATCATCCAGAAATTTTGATTGGTATTGGGCGTATTGGCATTTACCCACATGCTACTTGGAGTGCTTGCAACTTGCGAGACTGTAATATTTATCATCCACGCCCCCACCCCCTCTTTTACCCCATCGAATACCGTTAATCGAACTTCCGTAGAATACTATTTTTCGATCTTGTTACTCACCTTATACAGAAAAAAAAAACTCAGACTACTTGTATTCTTGTATACCAAAGTTTTTTTTTTTTTTGGAAAGAATGGTTATTTTGATGTAGTCCATCGTTTCATAAAACCTCTTATAAACTTGACAGGAGAGGAGGGGGGATGTGAAATTGTCAATGCACCTTAAGACTTGCCGTAGCGCATTGAGGAAATTAGACAAGGTGACACACGGAAAGGTTTCCTACGTAGCTTGTCAGTGGTCCCTTGGTGAAAAAAGAAATTATAATAAGTACTGTTTTTCTTGTTCTCTCTAAATTGACATAGCTGCTTGGCTACATCAATTAGCACATGATCAGTACATGAATAAGCACGTACATATTGCGAACAAGGGCTCGGAAGTACGCCAATCCCACGTATGCACCTTCCAACTCACTTGGATATCAGTACAAGATTTTGTTGACCTTCGTGTGATCTTTTAGCCGTTGTATGATACATCATTTGATTGTAGGAAAACAAATTCAACATAAGTTACATAACAATAATCTTAAATTCTTTACCAGCCTAGTTACAATTTTAGTTAGCTGAGACAGACATGCTACTATAACAATAAAGTGAATAAACAAAATTACATTGTACGTAGTAATCAACATCTATCTATGAGACAATAAATCACCAAATGCTACCAATAATATTGCTTGACTGCTTCTGCTTGTTTATGCACAATGCAACATTGTAGTTGTAACTTACTAACTTGTAAAGGCATTTAACAGCTCTCAATCTTTGATTCTTTTCTTATGTTTTTGATCCAGCAATGTTTAGGTTTGTCTACTGATCCAATAGTCCAACCATATATTTCTTCTAGTCTAATGCACTGTTTCAAAGATCGGACCAGCCGATTCAATTAGGTCGGTCCGGTTTTTGAACATGGTTTAATTTAATCAGATTGGTCAAAAATCAACCTGAACTACCCGTAACCGGTTTTCGATCGATTCTTATCGAGTATCGGTTTTAACCAATTTTTAGCATCGGTTTAAGATTGAACTGGTAAACTATCTAGTTGAGAGAACGATTTAGTAGCTGATTCGGTTTTTTAAAACATTGGTTTAATCACTAATGTACATACAAAAATGCCTCATTGTACATGTACAATTCGCACCATTTGCAAATTTGCCGTTTATACCTTGCTCTCAAAGAACACAAGCAAATAACCAAGGAAAAATAAAATCGAACAAAATCAGATTCTGCCCCCCAAGCCTAAGCCCTGGCCGTGGTCCTCCTCTCCTCAAAATCGTTCCGTTATTTCCTTCTAACAATTCTGTTACACTCTTAACGCTCTCTGTCTCACGCCCCTATTTCACGCGCTCTTTCCCCTTCCTCCAACGTTAACCCCTCGTTAAACCCCTCCGCGTGACATTCACTCTCCCCCTTCACACACTGACACACTTGCACCGTTGCACCCTCTACTCCATTCTCCCTCCTCTTTTCTGTTTCACTTCACTGCCCAAAACTAAAACCAAAACTAACTTTGATTCTCCCTTTTTTATTTCCCTCTTTTCTTGGTTGGTTTTTCTCAGTGTAATCATTTCTTTTCCCCCCTAACAAACACATACCCACGAACACTTGCACTGTTGCACACACATGTACACACACCTGCACATTTTGTCAGAAAAATTAATTAGCACACAGCAAAAAGTGAACAATCTTTTCTAGCTGTAAATTACCAAATTACATTTTTTTACGTAACCAAAAAAGGGTTCTTGGTCATTTCTTCTCTTTAGCTCATTTTTTACACCAAAACCAAAATAAAGAGTTAAAACCAACTTTGATTCTCTTCTCTTCTTTTCAATTTTCCTTTATTTTTTTTTTAGGTGTAATCATTTCAGTTACTAGTTAACCAACAAACACCCACGAACACACTAACTTGCACACACACATATACATAGTTACATACACATGCACAACAATATATACACAACAATACCTGCAAATTTCGTCAAAAGCTAACTGTTTTAGCTCGTGGGGCTGTAAAAATAATCACCAAAAAAATCTCCACAAAATCAATAAAGTTTGTATCTTTAGTTACATTTAGCCATAAATACAAGTGGGTTCTTGGTAATTTCTTCATTAGAGTTGGTTGTTTAGCTTTGCACATTTCTTGAGAGAAAGTGAGTGAGAGAGTGCAATGCATCATTAGAGTGAAACCAACTGTTGTTGCTGCATTGTTTTTGATCATCTTTCTTTCGTTCTTTCTACTGGTAACATAAAGTTCTCACCTTTCTTTGAATATTTTGCTCTGTTTCAAGCCTATATTTATATCAGAGCTAGTTATTTGATCAATTTTCTGTCTGTCAGATCATAATCTCGCTGAAGAAATGACGAAAATCGAAGTTGGCTCAGTGTACAAAGTTGATCATGCAAAGCTTCCCTCTCAAAGCTCTCTACCCCTTTCTCTGTCCTCAACCAAAGCTGTCCTTGTAAGTAAAAACCAATAAAAATGATCACTTTCTTTCACTATTGATCATTTTTTTTTTGTTGAATTTTGACAAAATGAGCATCTGGGTATGTTTTAAATATGATTTGATCATCTGGGTAATGTTTGTTTTTGCTAAATTGTTTCTAAATGTAGGTGGATCAAGTGACTGATATAGACATAACAGTGAAATTCCCAAGTGAAAGTACCATTAAAAAGTTCTTTAATGAGGACAAAAAGGCAGGTGTTTTGCAGCCTTGTTTTGATGAGAGTTTTAAAATGGGATTAAATTTGGGTAAAAAGATTTTGTCTCAGAAAATCCCATTTGAAGAATTTGCTGCTAAAAGAGGTGATCAGAGCTTCTGGGCAGTTGATTTTAATGATGGTAATGATGATGATGATCATAGGTCATCTAATGGGTTGAGGATTAAGTGGGGTCTTAGGAAGAGGCCCACTTATACTGGCAATAATCAGCAAAGGGATGTTAAGAAAGTTAGAATGTTGCCTTGTGGTAGTGTGAAGAAGAATGGTGATGGTGATAAGAAGAAGAAGAAGGGTGATGTTGTTAAGGTTGATGTGAAGATGGAGGAAAGAGAGAGTAATGGAGATGAGGAGCAAGTTGTTGGTGAGAAGAAGAGAGTTTTGAAGAAAAGGAAGTGTCAGTTTAAAGGGGTCAAGTATACTGAGAAGAAGAAGAAGAAAAAGAAGGTGGTTAAGAGTACTGATGTTGTTGTTGGTACTAATGTGATTGAGAAAAAGTGCACCATGTCAAAACATAGGTGGACTGTTGAGAGGTGAGCATGATATTGCATATTGTTGGTGATTTATTGTGATTGTAATTTCCTGTGTACTTGTTCAGTTGTACTTCTGTTTGAATTTGCATCCAATAAGTGAGTGAGTTTTATTTCCTTGCCTGTCTATTGCACTTGCAAGGTTAGTTTTGGTATTCATTTTGTGATTGAACAATCTGTAATATAAAATAGCTGATGGACATGGAAGTATATATTGTTTGTGATTTGGTTAGCTATTTGTACTTGACTTTTTGATTGGGTCAGTCAGTGGGTTTGTATTTGCACATTGTATGTTGGTCTCTTTTTGGTTTTCTGTGTGGTTTATGTGGTTGATTATTCACTGTTGTTGTCAGGTGATAGATAGTATTTGTTATGTTGTGTTTGTTTAAGTGGTTAGCTGCTTGCAAAATGTTCTTGAATTTTAGTCCGGTTAGTAAACTGTTGGTGCCTTTTCTGGTCATTGGTATGTTCAAGGTATAAGCAAGCAGAAAAGCACATGATGGAGATAATGAAGGCCAAGGGAGCAGTGCCCGGGAACCCGATTCTTCGACCAGATTTGAGGACTGAGGCCAGAAAGTCGATTGGTGATACAGGTCTTTTGGACCATCTTCTTAAGCATATGGCAGGGAAATTAGCTCCTGGTGGGAAGGAAAGATTTCGCCGTCGCCATAACCCAGAAGGAGCTATGGAGTATTGGCTGGAAAGTGCTGATTTGATTGAGATCAGAAAGAAGGCAGGTATAGAAGACACATTTTGGACCCCTCCGCCTGGTTGGAAACCCGGGGACAGCCCGACTCTACCTCCTTCTTGTGCTCAGGAGCTCAAGGAGCTTACTGAAGAAGTTGCCAACATGAAGAGGTAAAGGGTGAAACATTTGAACGAAATGTAATTCATTGCAGTTACATTTTGAAACCAGAATGTTAGTTCTATGTTTTGGTGTGCCTATATAATTTCATTGAAAATGGTTGCTAATTTGTGAAGTGTTTGCATCCATCTAATTACAATTACTTGTTATGTTTGCGCAGAGAGATAGGAAATCTGGCTTGCAGAGAGAACGAAAACAGTCAGGCAATAGTGGCAGCCCCAACAGGACCTGTGAGTTTTGATTTTCAGGGATCACTTAAGCCACTGAAGGTTAGATTAATTACTACTAATGTGAGCAGTATAACTTTGAGGAATAAGATTTCTTTGATCACATGATCACTCCTGAGGTACTAATATTATGTCTGCAATTTTTTTTTGTTTTGCCTTTTTGGGCAGACAATGTATGAAGAACTGATGAAGAAGAGAGCACAGGTTGAGCAACAACTGTCTGACATCTCCAAGTCTTTACATGGAATGGA
>ONZK01000063.1:54063-68455 GCA_900322385.1 Pharnaceum exiguum | reverse complement strand
ATACAACTAAGCGTGTAAAAAATAAACTAAGCTCAATAAAATGATCCCAAACAAGGCCATAGTAAATCGTTTTTTCTCAGTTGAGTTTAGTTAATGATACTCTATTTTACACGTCAACCACTGCAGCTTGTAAAAATTAAGCATCTTTTGAAACTGAGTTTAACTAAACTTAACTGAGTTCAGTTTCAAAAGATGCTTAAGTTAAAAATACTCTTTAACTAACCTCAATCTAAAAATACTCTTTACTCAAACATAATTTAGATTTTCTCGGTATTCACAGTGATCCCGAACAAGACTTGCTGGTAAAAATTAAGCATCTACGTACTTCGTGAGTTGAAAATCTCCTAAAAGAAGCATAAAAGTGGAAAACAATTGTGTGAACCCGTTTTATATATAAGATCAGGTATTAATGATCCTTCGGGTACATAATAATGACCCACTCGGGTACATAATAATGATTCCACGGTTACACAATAATGACCGCTTTCATCCAGTCTCATATATGAAACGGGTTTATACAAATTTTTGACCAGTTGTTGAAAACTGCTACAATTTTTTTTTTTTTTTTTTGACAACTTCTGGTAATTTTTTTTGGTATTTGTATAAGTTTGTTACAGCACTATGATTGCATGGCATACATTCTTGCTTTGCCAGCACACTTTTTTACGGTCCAAGATCATAAAATTTGCTCATTAACAAGAAATAAAAAAAAATCCAAGCCAGCATCTTCTTTCTGTGTTGGTTGGGCTCTTAGTAGCTCACTGTCTCCACTAGATCGTAACTCCTAGCCTTTAAAGAAAATGGGAGCGGAATGTGGGCTTAGCCCACTTGGTGAGTTGGGTGATAACTAGTGCGATGAATTGATTAGGCCGATTGTGTCCTAATGTACCCAAAGAAAATGCACAATTCAAGTTTGGCCGAAGCTTTGCGGCTAATTATATCGTATATCGGTCACTAAGTATTAAACTCTCTTCTTTTTTTTTAGGAGTTGAGCCTAAATGAGAGAGAAAAACAAAATTGGTGTAAAATGCAAACTGCAGAGTACACCCAAATACCCAACTGTGACATGGAGATACTTTCTTTTAGAATCTAGCAGTTGTACCACTAATATGATTTACTGTATAAGTTATGACATTCGACATCAAAATAGTCCGTAGACTACGGACTACTATAGAACCACAAAGAAAAAAAGTAGTCCAACTCCTAGTTACTCCCTCTTTCCAAACTAATCTTCTTTTTTCTTAAATGAATCGTAATTTAAGAAATTTACTTTTGGCTATGTAATTATCAATTGTACGAGTGCATGAACCGTACACCCTGTTATATATAGCTAAAAAAAAGTTAGATACACCATGTTAATAACATAGTAACATGGTGTACCAGGTTAGGTACACCCGGCCTAATAATCCCCCTCCTTCCTTCATTAATCGCCCCACTGAATGCGAAAAAACTCATTTTTAAAAAATAAATAAATAAATAATTTCGATTTAAAAAAAAAAAAACGATTTTTTCAACAAAAAAAAAAATCGATTTTTTTTTAAATTTTTTCCGGCCAATATAGATTAATCCCCCTTTGAATCCAATTAATCGCCCTTTGAATACGATTAATCGCCCCTCAAATGCAATCAAAAAAATACTAAAAGTTCCTCTAACATATGCGATTAATCGCCCCTCTAAATGCGATTAATCGCCCCTCCGAATGCAATAAAAAAGTGTTATCTTACATATGCGATTAATCGCCCTATGAATGCAAGGGCGATTAATCGCCCCTCCGAATGCAATAAAAAAATGTTATCTTACATATGCAATTAAGCACCCCTCTGAATGCGATAAATCGCCCTCCAAATGCAATAAAAAAGTGTTATCTTAGATATGCGATAAAGCGCCCTCTGAATGCGATTAATCGCCCGCTAAATTCAATCAAAGGAAAAAAAATCGATTTAAATACACGCGCGCGACTGGGAAATTTTTTTTTCTCCGCGCGCGTGTGGTACACCCGGGTGTAGGGTAAAAATTGCCCAATTGTACCCTTATCATATAATAATATTTAATATTTAATAGGAAGTATTAAATAAGTGATATGTGAAGCCAAATAATTTGTATATAGTACACTAGGTGTACGATATTAGGTACACAAGTATCCATATGGTACAGCAGAGTGTACCATGCATCGTGGGCCCCCATTATTTTCTTGCTTATCTTTTTGGCAAATTATATTCTGCACCTCGATGTACCTAATATGTACACCCTCTTTCATATTTGGATAAATAAATGTCGGGCTTTTATTATTTTGTTTGTTTGGAGATTAGGCCTATAATAAAAGATAATGTAGGGTGTACCTAGCACTGCATACCCTTGGTGTACCATGTATATATTGTTTTTTTCAATTTCTCACAAAAAGATAAAGACCCAACATTTAATCATCTAGTTACAAAGGAGAGTGTACAATGCTAAATAGAATTTGAGTACTTGGACTAACCTTGATACCCCTAGGTGGGCAAAACGAAAAAAAAAAAGAGGGCAAACACTTATGCCCATTATCTGTGATGACGAACTTCAAGATCCGTCATCACAGTTTTTTTAGTTGGTTAACAAAAATATCTGTGACAACAATTTCTTATATTTGTGATGACAGATATTGTTATCCGTCACGACGGATAAGAGGATCCGTGGTCACTGATAAGAGGGGGATGGTGGAGTAGGGTCAGTGTTTTGAGCCATAGCTTTAGGACTAGGTATCCAGCATTTTTTTAAAAAAAAATAAAAACAAGAATAAGTGGCCAAGAGTGTTTGTCCCCTTTTTCATTTTTTTGCCCACTAAGGGCGTCAAGGTTAGCACAAATCTTCAATAGAATTTACCATGTGTGGAGTTGGGTAGTGAAGGAAGTATATATATGTGTCTTACTTAATAAAAAAAACGAAATTTGATTACGCAGTACACAAAACTCTCCCCCAGTACCATTTTTGACAATTTTACCCATGTCATTTTCCCCTTCGATAAAAAGTCCCCTACTTCTCCTCTCTAATTCCCCCACCCCTTCCATTTATTTTGTCGATACATGACCCTTAGACGAATCCTTCTACTATACGCCTAGAAGTATGTAGCTATATACTCCCTAATAAATAAAAAACAAAAAAAAATTCTCTCCCCCTTCCCCTTCCCCTTTCCTTACATCTCCATTTCTCCTTCACCTTTAAAACAACACAACCTCCAACAACCCCATTTCAATCTCTTTCCTCACAAATCAAATTTTCCATTCCCATTTCTTCCCTCCTAATTCTTTATTGTTATTTTCACCTCTTTTATCATTGTTCCACTCTCTCTCCTCAAGATCCCCTATTCTTTTTCCTCATACAAACCACCATTTTTTTCACACTCTCTCTCCTCTAAAAGAAAACTCAATCCCACCATTTTTCTTATCAAAAAATTCAAACATGGTTACATAAAACCTCAAACCCATTCTTTCTCATCAAATATTAGTCACAAATACATATTAAGGGCCACTAATTTAGAAGGTTATAAATTGAGTTTATGATGTCACGGGTTTAAAAAACAGGGGTCACAGAAGAATGATCGGGGGGTCACAGATGAATGTTCAAGGGGTCACAAAATGCATTAAGGTCGACAAAGAGGGGTCACAAAAAGGGGGTCACAAATTGCGCTCACAGGGTCACAGATTATTGTTGAGGGGGTCACAAACCACGCTCAAGGGGTCACGGTCTAAAATACGGGGGTAACAAAATGTGTTTATGGGGTCACAAAATGAAACTCATAGTCACGAATTGGGTTTTAGTGGTTGAAGGTAGACACGAACTATGTTGTCGTCGGTGATAGATGGTGGTGGGAGGATGGCAAGGAAAATGGGGTGTGATGGGTGTTGTGGGTGTGAATGTGGAGAAAGAGTGTAGTGGTTATGGGTGATGAGATTGGGTTTATGGATGTGAGAGAGAGAAGTGTTGGGGTTTCGATTGGAGGGTGAGGAGTAGTATGTGGCGGTGTATGGTGTCGCCGATATGACGGCGGCGAAGTGGTGGTGGTGGCCGGAGGTGGTAGCGGTGGCCGGAGTTTGTTGGGTGACAATGATGAGAGGATGTGGTTGGTGAGGAGAGAGAGTGGAGAATGGAGTATTTTTTATAAATTGGGTATTTTTCTATTTTTCTTTTTTTTTAAAAGGAGTATAAAAATAAATAAGAGAGTATAGGAGTAGGGTAGAATTTGTCCCCTTAGACCCACCCCATCCCATTTCATTAGATTATCGATACTAAACGCTGACTTTTGTGATATGAACGGATTGAAAGGAGGGGCAGATTTCTCTAACCAAGGTTGTCGATGGAGAGAAACATCGACAAACCAAGGTGGGTCAAAAATGGGGATGGATGGATCGTGTTGGCGAATCTAACACATTATTTACATATTACTTCCGCACTCATATTTGATGTAGCGAGATCATATGCATTATGATGATTGGTAATGATCCAGATAGTTAGTTCCAATAAGTAATAACCCATGTGTGGAGGAAACAAAACTTCAGAATAGGCATGTCATTTCATTTGATCGACTTAGTGAAGCTATACAATATTTCCTTTCAAACTTTGGCTTATTGTACAAATGGCGAATATCAAGCTTTTGGTCATGGAGGGGTGCTAGCATATCACTTTTGTATAATTTAACTGATGAATAATCAAGCTCCATATAATTTTTTTCTCGCCATTTGGGACTTGTAGCATCTCACACACAATATTTTAGGTGTGGTAGCAAATCACACCCCTAAGGGTATGTTTATCCCTTATATTTTTATGGGTATAAGAGCCAATATTATCATTAGACTTTAATATAATCCTTATAATCTGGGACCCACATGATCAAAGTACAAACTTGAGTTTTAAAATCCACATCCTTGCCCTTGTGCCCACAATCAAGCAATAATAGGGGACTCACTTCTTATTTTGTTCTTTTTAATACATAAAATAAAATCTAACCAATAAAATGTGTAGTACCAAGGATCTCAAAACAAAAAAGTTAGTCTAACCAATAAAATTAAAAGTATTAAAAGTACAAACTAGAGTATAAATTGTAAAAAAGATGATGTGGAACAATCTTTATACTTTCACTAGTACAAGGGCTAAATATGCCCTAAACTTTAATTGTTGTAGTTTACTCCCTATGATGTACCACTGTTACAACTCACACCCTTATGTTATATAATCTCTAAACACCGTTAACTTACTCCGTAAACCGCCGTTTACGTACATCTCCTAAATGACACGATATTTGGCTCAGTAAGACTTAATTGGCTCAAGAAAATGTTCTAAAGGGCCGATTGAATACAGGGGAGGAAATTCTGAGGAGAGCGACTGTAGCAGTTCATGCTCTAGCGCCTCGAATGTGTTAAATAGGATTGCTGAGGCTTTCTTAATGTTGGCTAAGATGCGGAACAAATAATTAAGTACAAAAGCACTCGCATCTGTGGTTCTTATATACTTTACATCCATTACTTCATCTGTTCCTAGCTTGTCTTCGATTTAATTGTCTAGGTTGACTAAATCTTTTCTCCGGCTTGAATCTAGTAATCTACCATGATATGTCAAGGGCTCTCATAAAAGGTACGTAAAGCACTAAAGCTTTGATTTCTCATCTCTTATTTACTTATCAGTGGTTACCCAATTCAGATTTCACTTTCAAAGCTTTGTAGACTTCACATCCATTCCTCATCTCTTATTGTCTTCGAGTTAGGACTTAGGACCTTAGATAATATACGTGATATTTTTTTTAACCATCAGTAGAAAAGGAAAAAAGAAAACGTTATAGCTAACATAAAACTAACACCATCAGTTGACAGTTTTACAGAGATTAACGGAAGGGTGTGAGTTGCAACATTGGTACATCTTAGGGTGTGAACTCTAACAAATAAAGTTTAAGGGTGCAATCTGCTACAACACCTAAAACATAGGGTGTAAGATGCAACGAGTCCCGCCATTTGTGGAGGCTTGACATGGGAAAAGGAAGAAAAGGTTTTTTTTTTTGTACTGTAGCTGAAAGTTTTTTTTGGTTGAAGGGTATGTAATGGAATTTTTTGATAAAAGAGTACTGCACAGTGAGTTTTGCGTACTGCGTGGAGAGACTCTCTAAAAAAAACTTCCCATTCTGATAAAAGAAGATCAATATAAAAAACATCACGACGAAAGGGAAAACATATACAGTTCTTTTTAATGGGTATGTTATTTACAACGTATATAGACTAAACTGAACTAAAAACTTACCCATTTAAGATAAAAGAAGATCAAAGTATAAAACATCACGATGAAAAGGAAACATAAAATAAACTTGAAACGGATGGAGTACATTTATATTTCAAGGGTTGGTAAGAAAGAACTAAACTAAAAAAACTTACCCATTTAAGATAAAAGAAGATTAACATAAAACATCATGACGAAAAGGAAAACAGAAAATAAACTTGGAACGAATGGAGTACATTTTTTTTAAGGGTCTATTCTTTCAAACTTATAAAACTGAATTGAATTGAATTTTTTGCTTAACTGTTTTAAAACACATTTACTTATTATAACCCTATTAATATTAGGCTTTTATAAAAATACTTAGTGAAATCTTTACAATGATATATAAAAAAATACAAATGGATGTTGATGTCACAACTTCTTATGATCGAAAGAAACGAGCGAGATGAACTGAAGTGAAAGTAATTGAAACTTAACTGAACTTGGAAGTTGTAGAGAACATCCTTGTGCAAGTTATATATATCTTTTTTTAATACATTTACTCTTTCCCCTAATATAAAAGGAGAACAAAATTGAAACTTGTTAACCGAATGAGCATCAACAAACCAATTTCAAGCTACTAGGACATGATTAAACTATACTCGATCATTACTCCTAATTCAATTGAGTTTAGTTTAATGGTGGAAGGCCCACTAAATTTATATATGTGGGAATAATCTAATTAGTAGAAGGTCTTATATTCTATTTCCATCATGTGCAAAATTTTCTCAAGCCAAATGTGAATTACCCTTTGACCCAAAGGTCTTAAACAAACCACGTGGGAAAAAAATAAAAAAAAAAAAACTAAAGGAAATTTCCCTTGTTACTGAAGTATAGCTCAACTGCTCAAGCCTCTAGGTACCAGGTGCAACATTTTAAAATCAACTCATGAAAAGGCCCATATAAAAGGTCTGTGATCAATACCTATATATATAGTCTCACCACCCTCTTTCCCCTACCCCAAAAGAAGAAGCACGAAAACAAAAACGCGAAGTCTTATTTCCGCCGTCGCCAGTCATGGTTTTGGATGTCTTTCTCAACCAGGAAAAGGAAAAAGATCTCGCCAGTGAGTCAGACAAGGTACTGGATGTCATCAAATTGAAGATATATATATGCTGCAAACATGTGCCTCTGATTATGCTGTGTTTATTTTTATTTATTAATAGGAGCAGACTTTGTTAAATGAATTGTTAAGGGTGAGGTCCAAATTGGCTAATCAAGATTTCTTCCCAAGTGTTCCTCCTGTACTTTCTGATCGGAACTGGGAGATTGAGATAAATGGCGTTAGGCAGAATGCATGAAATTGGCTAAACTATTTAAACAGTGTGAGGATCTCAATAGGCGCAGGGATAATATAATAGAACAAGTAAAGAAAATCAGATAAAAGTGGAGAAAGGAGAGACACTTGATTTGCTGTCCTTGTTGACGTGTGGTGGCAAGCACAAGCTCCTGCATCGGCCTAATGGCTCCAGTGTCAAAGCCGACAGTCTTGTTGGGAAAAATGTGATTCTCTGCTGTTTCAATGTTCCTTTTTTATGGTGTGAGGCCGAGCAGAAGCAGGCCAAAGCCATAGCTGCTACCTTCGAGGAGTTGATTGGTGATCCTCGTAGAAAGGACGATGAGTTTCGCTTGGTCGTGGTTGCCAGGATGAGACCTGGCTTTGATGACTCATAGACCTTCCGTCAATTCATCTCCGGCTTTCCTGAGGATTGCCTGACTGTCCCGTTCATCCAAGATGACCGTCGAGAGTTTATATGCCGCTCTGTTCGCCTTCGCGAGTCTTTGGGTCTAGCAGGTTGTATCATTTCACCAGATCAAAGAGTTTTGCTGTTCAATGGTTTTGGTTTCTGCATTACTGATTATGGGGCTGATGCCTTTCCTTTTACGGATGAGAGGATAAAAGAACTAGATCATCAAAGTGGGGAGATGAAACATTGTCTTGCACCCTTCCCCGGGCCTCTCTGGACGTCCCTTGGTTCCTTGTTGGGATGCAAGTCTGATCCGTCTCATTTTTACTTGCATAATAATATCAACCCAGAGCTGAAGATGTCCATTGCACAGCTCGAAGAGACTCTTGTGGCTGTGTATCTCTGTGCTGGTGGGTATAATTTCCTTAAAAATCTCATTGGAATGCAGAAGGAATGCAGACAACGGAAGCTTGATTTAGAGATTATTCTTGTATATGATCCTTATCTGTCAAACTCCCCACCCTTGGAGTTCCAGAAACGTGTCAACGATGTGCTGCAAAACTTTCAGCTCTCCTGTTGGGTTTTGCCATTTAGTGACTCTGTCACTCGCAGGCTTGTGCATTTTCGCGATGATCCAGCAATGGATCAGGACTGGTTGATAGTCGCGGGATCCCATGTTGGATATTTGGATTCCAGTATCCCTTATGTCATTCGAGACTTCGGGATAGATGATGCATATCCCTACACTAGAAAGGCCGTCTTTGAGAGGGAGATGAAGAGGGTCCAAAAGCTTACCCTAAACATGTTGATGGGACAATCTAAGTTGCTCCGAAGGGTTGTTGGTACTTGGATTGAGAAGAATCCATGGTTCGAGTTACTTGACAAGAGTGTGATTCTTTACTTTGGCAGACTGAGGGATTCATTTTTATATAATCGAATGCTTGAGTGGTATGATAAAGCTAAGAAGAACTACCTTAGAGTTGAAGTAATCTTTGTTTGCATTGAGTTTGAGTCGGATAAACAGTTCCTTGATGATGAAGACGTATCTGCAATGCCGTGGCTTGTGTGCCCTTATGACAAAAATCACTCGAAGTATTGGAGCGGAGAAATCTTCAATGGTTGCCATTACAAGAACGTGCCTTCTACCGCCGTTCTGTTTGGCGACGATGGCACAATCCGTTCCCTATATGCTGATGCCTTTCTCTTTAAGTCTACTAGATCTTTGTTGTTGGGAGATGATGATACCCTGCGTCAAGATATCATAAGGTTACTTCAGAGTAATGGAAAGGATTACATGAAGGGCTTGCTCCGTAACTTTGATACCTGAAGGCAATTAGCTAGGAATATAATCATGTGTCATAAATGAATCTTCTATGTATTGTATGTTCCCCTGATCTCTGATATGACGGTCTGCAGTTCTGATACAAACGTGCACCACGGAGAAAGATAGTGATGGCAGAAAACCTGCAAGCCAGAGTAGTTGCACTGTTTCTCTGTCACATATAATCTGATAATTTGCCAAGGTTTCTGCTTATTTCGTTTTTTTCTTATTCCGAAATAGTTTGGCCAGTTGTTTATCAAAGCTATGATTAATTAGAGAAGAACTTTTCATCTAGAGCTCTTATTGAGCGAGTTAACAAAAATGTTGCTGAATCAATTCTAGCTTGAATAGTAAAATTGTACCGGAGAGTACGTTTGCCTCTGTTTTCTCGGACTGATGTCTCCTTTCAAGCCTTCCTTTTATCTGTTCGGTACAAATGCTAACCTTTACGAGTATAATGACTTCTCTGCTCAACACCCAATTTCTAAATTCTAACAAACAACTCTGCTCTCATTCACATTTTTATTTTAGTCCATTTCCCGAATTCTCTGTATTTTTACTCGGCGTTGAACAATCCCTCATGTCACCAATTTACTACAATGCAATTAATAATTACAACACCGCAAAAAATTACTACTACTCAACATGGATTAACAATCTACTTATATATGTCCTTCTGGTGCATATATTAGGCAAAATTAACATACGAACAACGCAATTAATAAGGATTACGGAGTAATAAATAAAACACAAACAAATAAAGACAATTGCTAAAAGGATCAATTTTCGATAAAGAGGCAGATCTTTTTCATAAACATACTCTTCCCAGTGGATGACAAATTACCAATTAGCCCTAATTAATTAAACTTAAAAAAAAGACAAAAGTACCCTTAACAAACACAACCTCCTTTTTCCAGTCAGAGAAATCAAAACACAAAACACCATCAAGACGACGTCGTACTAGCATTCTCATTATTAACCTTACTGCCCCTCATCATCATCTTGCGAAACTCATCAAAGTCAACATTCCCGTCACCATCCGAGTCAACACTCTGAATCATCCTCTCACAATCCTGAACAGAGCACCTTTCTCCAAGCCGACTCAAAACAAGATGCAACTCCGCAGCAGAAATAAGCCCATTCTTGTCCTGATCATACATATCGAAAGCGTCCCGTAGCTCAGTTGAGTCGTCCTGTTTCTGAGAGCAGAAAGCGGTGAATTCAGAGAGAGAGACAAATCCGTCCTTGTCCGCGTCCATCTCGGCCATCATGGTGGATAACTCCTCGTCTGATGTGGCAGATCCGAGGGCTGACATTACTCCCAGGAGTTCTGATGCGGAGATTAGGTTGTCTCCGTTTGTGTCGAATCTGTCGAAGACTTTCTTGATCTCTGATTCGTCTGAGAGGAAGATTGATGCCTTGCTCTTGCTGCTTCCGTCGGTGGTTGTGGTGGTGGGGGTAACGTTGGTTTCTGACATTGTTGGGGAGAGGTGAGGAGAGAGAATGGAGTTGGGTGAATTTTGATTTTTGAGATGTGAGGCAGAAAGGGAAAAGGGGAAGGGGGGTTGGTATTTATGGGGAAAGGTAAGGAGACGCGTGGAATTTAATACGGGAATAACGCGGTTGGTTCGACTAAACGTCAAGGTGAAGATTCCTCTTCGTCGACGTACGTATTATTGCTTCACACGACTTACGAATACGTGCTAGTAGTACATGTTATTTGTAATCATGCAATTTATTAGTGCAATCTCGTTAGTGTCAAAAGGGTAGTCCTTTATATATATAAAAACAAAAACTCTTTTTTGAGAGAATATAACAATGCCAATCATTTTGAGTGAATATAACAACAATGATGACGTAGTTTTTAATTTAAAAAATTGATTGAGATAAACTAATGCAAAATTAAACTGAGTTTGAAGGATTTTCAAAGTATATGTTCACAACAATACAATCGTATATATATAGCTTTAGAATTCTTTCATTTCCAACTTTATCGCTACCATTGTGATGATTATTAGTAAAATAGTTGTTGTTAAGAGAAGAAAACATATGCCCTCAAACATAAAAAAATTGTGTGAACCCGTTTTATATATGAGATTGGTATTAATGACTACTTCTCAAGTAAACAATAATGACCCCTTTAACCCAATCTCATATATGAAACGAGTTTCCATAATTTTTCTCGCTTTCAAAAAAGAGAAGAAAACATATCACTCTAAGAATAATGTTTTACTACTACGTCAAGGTATTCTTGTTCTTAATGGAACAATTCAATTTTATTTAGTTTAAATTTGTATGTTTGAGAAGAAAAATTTTCTTATTTCACATTCAGAATTTTTTTAGTCATTAAAGAAGTCAAATAGCCAATGAGAAATAAACTTAGCAATTGTATTGTCTACCAAAAAATTAAAAAAAACAGAGCAATTTTATTGTCCCAATCTTTGTGAAAGATGTCAAATTAGTTTTTTTTTCTTTTTTCTAGTCATAAATCGTAATAGAGTATTAGAAATTAGAAAGAGTAAAGTGATGGCACGATGGAGTAGTAGCAGTGTAATAGATATCTCAACGCAATGAAGTTGGTAGAAGAGTGCAGATAGCCTAATTATTTTTCTTATTTTATAAAGCGGATAGCTTATTAGTCCTTTTTTGATGGAGGTACTAACGTGCGTAGGGCGTCATCGTCGTGCTCTCAAGTCTCAATCTCTATGTCTCTATGAGACTGTGGACGATTCCAAAGTAAGTCGATTACTTTATTCGATTGAAATTTGGTGATTTAATTAGAGTTGGGAAGCTTCTGAAGATCTTGTTTTTGTTTTATTTTGAGCAATTATGACTAATTAATTACTCCGTATCTTTGAGGGTCGGATTTGGCTTGTTGCGCATGGGTGTTGTTGTTTTTTGGTGCAACATTGGTGTTAATAGAGACTTTGCTTAAGCCGATTTACGACTCTCTTTAATAACTTTTCTTGCCTAGAGTTTTTTTTTATGGCTAGTAGATGAAATTTTATACGACAACAATTTATGATAGCTAAGTCAAACACTCCGTAAGTGAGATCCCTTATGCCTACCAAAAAAATACTGTAGAACATTATCGATAACATTGTTCGTATGGCGTGGCCGCATGGGTGACCATGGGAGCACTAAGCTAAGCACGTTGTTAACACAGATGAATGGCCTTAAGCACTCTTCCATTTATTCGAAACGTGATGCGATTTGCAAGTATGTGACATTCTAATTTTACGGGACTGGTCTAAACTCTCACAATCTCACGTAACAATAGCTTTATCTAGGTCTCACATGTGAGGACCTAGCTCTAGCACTTCCACATCCTTTCCTATGCAAGTTGTGCGAAACTGAGTAACTTTTACGCAATTACGCGTAATATTTGTATGAGCCGTTAAAAAAAAAAAGGCGAACACACGCTTATTCCGCAAGAACAGACTCTTTTACCACTTGTTTGTGTCCCAACTCCGAAGCAAGGAAAGAATAGCACTGTACATAATTGCCGAAAACAATAATGGTTGCCGGAATAATTTATCAAAAAACACCATGCGACCTCTAACAAAATTATGAACTTGTCCGTTCAACATCCAAGTTCAACACATAATTAATGTTAGGGATATTGGCTAAGAGGACTGTACACATTTTGATGAGTGAGGGATCTCTGGATCAGAGTATACACATCAATCAGCTAATTTTGAAACGATAATGAAGGAAAAAAACGAGATGCATGCTGATGCTGATACTGCCTTTGCCTGTCCTGGGACCGCTCCAATAGTTAAGGTTTCTGCTTGGAAGGCTGAGGAAAGTTGTAAAGAACAAGCCCTGACATGAGCACCAAACTTCCAAGCAGGAAGAAAGGCGTCAGGCTAGCACCTTGCGGTAAATATGGTAATGGAAGCGAAAGAATGTAGATCGAAATTGGCACTGCAAAAAAAAATTGTTAGAGAGCGGGGAGGAAGGGTTGGGGTGGGAAGGGAGGGAGAGAGAGAGAGAGAGGTGAACCTGACAGCATCACCACAAGGGAAGCAACAACAGCACTGGACATTTTCAGTAAACTGAGAACAGCAATGTTGAATGCTATATTGTTAATCACATACAGAAGGGGTAAAAGTGGAGCTCCTTCACAGCCTGAAAAAAAAAACAGCACAGTAATGAAGTCAGTACCAGCCTCACGGTAGGGAATGCATAGTTCCTTCCATATGTGAATCCTGGAGACAAAGATGCATTCTTCACTTGTCTACCGGGTGTAGCCACTGGAGAACTTATGATACAAGTAGTCAGCAAAACAACAGCCTCAACAGAGTTCAGTCCTATCCCTAACTATACATAATCATCTTTTTGGGATATATAATCATCTTTTTTGGATATTAGATATCTGAAACAGAAATTACCTTATATACAGTAACAGTAGATTGAGAAGTTCAGAAAAATACAATTCTACAATGAGAACATAGAACTATAGTGATTCACAGTTTAGACATCAGAAGTCACCTGAGATTTTAGCTCCGATGTTCAGAAAGCAAGCAGCTCCACTTTTCAAGTATTGGGGAAGCTCCATAAATGGGATGCCCCTCATTTTTGACAGGAATGGTAGGAAAACGAGAACGAAAAGAGCCTAGTAGACACAGAAAAAAAAAGGAGAAAGCAATTGTAGATAAAAGATACTAGCTTCACTTGTTAAAGCTGGCAGGAGAATTTCCCCAATTAAGCAATTGGAGAATTACCTGACATCCAGAGCCAAATGAGTTCACGACAAATATGTCAAGAGACTTTCCCTACATGCAATAAACGAATCAAAAAAACTCCATACGCAGATAAGAGTACAAGATCAAGACTGGTAAAAACCAAATCCAGAAGACACAGTCTAACACATGCATCAAGAGTCAGAAAGAATAGGAAAGGCACCTTAAGACGTCTTGCAGCGTCGACAAAGACGAACTCCTGTTCAGGCAAGCTGCTCATTTAGTTTGATATCTATAGCAGTCACAGGTATCAGAAACTTTACCATCACAATATCTCAATATGAACCTTCAGAATAGATGCACCAGCTTGAAAAGCACTTGAAGCTATCATCAACAACGGCCACGTCAACTCTACTCCAGAT
>ONZK01000063.1:28222-53634 GCA_900322385.1 Pharnaceum exiguum | reverse complement strand
GGGGGGGGGGGGGGGGGGGGGGGGGGGGGGGGGGAGTGTCACAAATGAAATAGTTAACTGAAACTGAAACTTGAGCATGCATAAAGATGCTCTGCTTACGATACAGGAGTCAGGAAGAGGGCCACGACAACAACACAAAAACATCTTTACAGATTTCACTCCATCAATGATGTTAATGAACTTGACCGGCCTTCTATGCCACAAGATTGCAGCATTAATTTCCACATTAATTTTACATCAACTACTACATCAATCTAAGAACTTTATCGTAAAAAAGAAATATCACACCCAGAAAACAAAAAAAAATCTAAGAAATAAGCTTGACCTTAGGCCGAGTTGAGGCAAGACTTTAAACCCAATAAAATTTTGACACTCAGAAGCAGCATGGTCATGGCCATACCACCAACCAGGAACTATTTCAAGAACTAAATAGTATTAGAGGAACTGGCATACCTTGATACTGCGAGAACAACACCTGTTGCCACAAGCAAGCAACCAGCAATTTGCCGGAATGAATACCGTTTACCTAAAATAATGGTCGAGAGAAATAACTGCCACACCAAAAATGTCTGCGACAAGGTTGAGAAACTGGTTACAAAACAAAATTCTAATTCCACAGAAGGAAAGCATAAACTGCCTGAAAATTAATTAAAATGAGACCATTCAAGAGTCCCCCACCCCCAAGGTCCCAACCCAAGGTCAAAAGCTACTCTAAGAAGAGGAAACTAAGAACAAAACGAAGATAGAGCAGAAATGAGAGACACGTTAATGCTAACTGAATTCCAGCTTCGAAAAAATATTCATGATGCAACTATGTTAATGTTGAGATTAAACAGTCTGTAAACCATAACTTTGAAAAAAAAGAAAAACAATCAAAGGTGACCTCGTTTGGTTCTAGACCTTCACTACACAATGGATCAAGGGATATTTTGAACTGGTATAAGTTCTGTCAATGAGACATACTCCAACATAGATAAATAATGTGACACCTAAAACATAGCCAACAATGTGACCAAATTTTCTGCAAATTAGTTAGACATTTTAACTCAAATGCTTCTTTCAATTCTCCAAAATATAGATATCATCATCTATTCATCTGTAGGGAGACTGATACACACACATAGAGCAGTTCAAGTGGCGTTCCAGCAAAACAAAGTCCATGTATACGGTAAGCTGGCAACCTAATCTTTACACCTTACACCTTACCTGACTCAATAGTGGAATAGCTGGGCCGGGTAGCATTGCTGCAGAAAAAAAACATACACCTGTTAAGTATAATCCTAAATACTACCACTGTGCCACATATGTGTCTCTCTTCCAAAAGTCTAAAACAAATCAAATTTAGCTAAAACGTGATTAATAAATCACAAAAGGTTCTCACCTCAACAAAAAAAAAAACTTGATATCATGTTCACTGTACAGACCTTAACTAGTGATCCAATAGATATAGATATACAGAGTATACCTGCAGATGACATCCCAGCAACAGCGCCAAGTGCTTCAAGAAATCCAGTGAATACAAAACGTGACTTTGGAATTGCAAGCATTTCATCAGTAACTATCCCAGCACGGTATCGTGTGAACAGTATAGTAAAGTAAATAGCCACGTATCTGTTTTCATAAAACAGGATGGTTTGTAAGAACATCCAATCATAATGGCCAAGAATGTCTTTCATTAACTAGTATCACCAAAAGCCATAAACACTCCTAAAACAAGAAACACAGGATGCAAGGCATCTATAACAGTTGACGACTGTGAAAACAGGGGTCAAAAGTAGCTGAAAGCATCATAAGCATGCGTACAATTTGCAATAACAACGAGCTGCTTCGAGCACAAATGCAAAATACAATAAGCCAAGTATCAATTAGCAAACGTCATACATCAGTCAGTTGAACAACACTCCACAGAACATTGACATTAATCAAACTGCTTAATTGGAACATAGCAACCCTTTACGGCTGAAAAAAATAAATTTCTGCAATTTTCAAGAACTCCAATAGTCCCTCTTTTCTCGTTCCTCTTCTAGGTATGAGAATTACTGCTTAGCCAACAAATCAAAACTACGGCGTTTTCAACTCTGAGCTATCGTCTTAAGATATTTTTAGCCAAAAAAATTAATGTACTCGTATATCCAAGAAAGATGTCATTCGACAAGAAATTCCTAGAACTTTTCACGAGGTCTATCCAGCCAAAAAAAAAAAGAGGTACATTGTTTCAATTGCACCTCACATACATCTCTCCATGGCAGATTTGGGCAATAAAAGTTCCTCCAATACCCCCAAAAACAAAAACAAAATCCAAATTACAAAATTAGACAAATACGAATTTCTTGTTGGAAGTCACCAATTCTAATCCACCTCAACAAACACATTTTCCTTCCTAATTTTTGAATATTTTTACAGTACTCACTCGTACTCGAAACTATCCTCTCCGTCCCAAATTGTTCTTGCTTAATTCCATTTTAGTCTGTCCCAAAATGTTCTTCCTAATTCCTCACTTGGTAAAAAGATGCCTATATGTCTATATCAATTACCATTGTCTCTCTTCTTTCTCTTGAGAGACGGAACGAGAGTAGGAAATTATAGGGTAAAGTTAGTCAGTTTTCAAGCTTACTTTTGCAACAAGTCTTTGGTACACCGTCTTACACAAGGTGAAATTGTGACTAATAATAGAGTACCGTGTACCGACTAATGGCATTTATGAAGTGTATTGTGTTGACGTGTTGTAATCCTTTTTCAAAAAGTACTGTATCTAAGAATTGGAGTGGTCTCTATGCATTTCGTACTACAGGGAGTATTATTTAAAAAGAGAAATGTTACACAATGACCAACTTCGAGATATGATTCATAAGATTCTCTTAAATTATAAAAGTACAAATTTAATTGAACATGCAAAGACAATTTTCAAATATAGAAATAATCTAATGCAACCTACGTAACTTAATTGAAGTCTGAAGTCATTGCATAAAATGATACAATAATTATTTACCCGAAAGTGCTGAGCTGGGCGAGGAAAAAGGGAAATTCTTTAAGAGGGACAAGGGCAAGCTTGTAAAGCACTCTATTAGAAACTGCCAGCAAAACAGTAATTACTGAAAAAAGGATAATTGATGATTTGATGTTGGTATCATTTTTCATTGGTGGAGGAAATGGTGGGTCGTTTGGGGAGGCTTTGAGGGTGAAATTGGAAGTGGGAATGGGACGGAATGAGAGGGAATTGGAATGGATGTGGTTGTGGTTGTTTGAGAGAGATATGTTTGGGTGGTTTTTGTTTGGGGGTGGGATTGAGAGGGAGGTGGCACTGGGAATGGGAGAATGAGAGGTTGGGAATGGGAATGATGGGGTGGACAGGGGTTTGGAATGGTGGAGGAAGTGTAGTTGGAGTCCCATTTTCAGGGGAGGGGGATTAGTTTTGGTTTCTGTTGAGAGCGTGGAGGGAGTGGAAATAAGGTTGTAGGACTAGGAAGGTGTTTGCTGTTTGTTGAACATTTCTCATTAGTGTTTTTCTTTTTTTCTTTCTGGGAGTCAGGAAAAAAAGTGAGTTCTCAATGGAGCCAATATTATAAAGGCAAACTTTCCCCCAAATAATCCCAAGTTGGGTAAATATCCCTCAATAATCCCAAGTTCGGAAATTACCCCCAATAATCCTTACTTGGACCCCTATATCCCGTAACAGTTTAATGAAGTCCGGTGAGGCCGTTTCCGACGAGCATTGCACACGTTTCTAGACTTTGGAAGGAGAATGCTGAGGCGGAATTGTTGACTCAGACCAAAGATTTTTTTTAAAAAAAAAAAAACAAACCCATTTATATTCTTCTCTACTGCTCTCTCTCTCCCCTCTAATTTGCTCCCAAAAGCTCAGCCTCCCCCTACCTCCATTGAAGGTTTTTTCAGTGTCATAACAATTCCATTTTGACAGTTCTATCAATTACCCATAAAATGACAAAAGAATAGATACAAACCCAAACAAATACAACAACTAATCATTCAAAAAATACAACTAATCAAGTTCAAGAATGGGGTTGTTCAGTTATTCTGGGATGTTACACACAGTGGTGGTGAGAAACGTGAGAGTAACAGCGGAGGATAATGGCGTTAGTGGTGGATGATAAATGTTGTGATGGGTCGGGTTCAGATTTAGTGACACGGAGAGAGTGGTGATGGTAAGAGTTGAATGAGGCAGAGATGGGGCGGAGGAGATGTGGCAGCGAAACCGGTTGGTTTTGATGGTGATAATGAAAGGGGGAGAAAATGAGGTAGGTGAGAGTATGAAGTTATGTTGGAAAAGAGAGATGAATTATGAAAACAAATTGACTTGACTGATGAAGTTACGGCGGAAACTGCCTACTGTTTTAGTGTTTTCTGGGAGTAAATTAGAGAGGAAAGATAGAGCAGTAGAGAAGGAATAGAAAGGGGAAAGGGGTTTTTTTTTTTGTTTTTACTTTTTTTTTTACTTTTATCTGATTCATCAAATCCACCTCAGCATTCTGCACCCATTATCCAGCCACGTATGCAAGGCTCGCCGGAAACGGCCTCACCGGATTTCATTAAACTGCTAGGGGACATCGGGGTCCAAGTAGGGATTATTGGGGGTAATTTCCGAACTTGGGATTATTGCGGGATATTCGCTCCAACTTGGGATTATTGGGGGAAATTTTGCCTATAATAAAATGGTTTTAAGTTTGTTTCTACAACAACAACAATAACAGTCCCAGATTATCCCATCTAAGATAGGGTACTGAGGCTGATGTACACGGCCTTACCCCGATTTGGGTTTTAAGTTTGTTTCTAATCTGTTTAATTCTTTTCATTTTAAGTTTGGTTCTAAATAATATGGGTATTTTTCTTTTGTTAAAATGATCATTGTACCCTTGGCGATGGTGATGTGATATTGTATGAGAGACTAAACGATATTGGGACAACAATCAGTCACGCATTTGGCAGACCCGTCCCTTGAAGACTCAAAATGGGACTGAAGGGATCTCACCCTAAAAGTCAAAACCAATACCCAGGACTCCAGGAGGGAGCCAAGATACATTACTAGGCAATTTATGTACGGGAGTAAAAAAGAGCTGAGTGAGAATCTCCGTAAAAAAGAGCTCAGTGAAAGCTTCTCACACGACACGTCCGAAGATTATACCCCAATTATCTGCAGTGTCATCACTGTGCTAGAATGCCAATAGACCAGCAAATTTTGAGTAGAACAAAAAGTTCATAATGAAGGCATATATATTCCAACTTACACAACCAAACTGACAGGTATAGGCAACTTAACTAACTGACGTTATTTTTTGTCTTTAAAAAAACATTTCAGTCATCTTACCAGTTCGTTAGATAATACACGAATTATATAGGTGTATCAATAAATTGAACACAGAACACAGGAATAACAGCAATGGGAAAGTAAAGGCAGTTAATAGGATAAGAGGGAGGGTGAATAATGTGGTGTCCCGGAGCAACTGAATACACATTGGCAACATTTAAAACTGCCAGTATCAATTGGAGTACACGAGAGGCCATTCACTTGAACTGTACAGCATATGAACATTTACCATCTCGACCCTTCACAAAATGATGCACTATCCCTCCCAATAGCTACCATTGTTAAACAAAAAAAAAAGATAACAAAAGGAAAATCATATCTACAGCGAAGTCAATCTATCCAAATTTTTACCATACTTTGTACCCTTAACCGAATCCAAACCCTTCGTTGGCTTCATGAATGGCAAGCAATAACCTCTCCCTCAGATGCTCTTTAGAAGGATATTCTGGTAAATCCAATTGGTTGAAGCTGTTAACAATATCAAAAAAAAGACAAACCAAATGTCAGAAACTCAGAGCAGTAAAAGAAAAGCAATACAAAACAAACAGTTACACACTAGAAGGGGACAAATACCAAGTATGTGCTGAAGGCAGATGATCAGCGCTGCCGTATGCTTTATGAATTTGGAACTTCTGGGAACCAGAGATGCCTTGTAGAGCACTGAAACCTTCCAGGGGTACCTACAGGGAATGACGGGGAAATAAGAACAAAAACTCCAATAATTTTGTTGGCAAAGCAGATAAAAGTTTCAGATCCTAAAAATCAGCAGAAATTGGATACATGATTTTACAGAAAAGTAAGAGATGAACCAGACAGGCATCTGAATGTTACTGGGGCCAAAGGTAGATATCATCCAATAATTAATCACAATAAATCTACTCGTACATTTACTCCAGGCAATGTATAAACCAGCTCCTAAAGCATATACACGAAGAAAAAATCGAATGCGAATATTTCTATATTATTAAGCACAAGACAAATCATAACATTAGTCAGCTAAGAGAGGATAGAGAATTACCTTTGAAGTGCCTGTGACAAACTGCAAAAGACGGGCCTTATCTTCTTTGCTGAGTCCTTGAACCACCTCCCAAAACCACTGGATAATTGGTGATGCAGGACTATACCCAGAATACTCGGTATTTGCCCTCATATCATCCACTGAACAAACATCAGAGAACAGTTCAATAAATTGATAAAACGCATTTCATAAGCTGTCTTCCTATAGGTAGGGACAATATTGAATAATTTCGTATAGGCACACTTACAATCGATATCTGGAAGCCCACTAATCAATAGCTCAAGTTCCTTATCATGGAATATTGATACAAGCTCTCGAGAAATCAGCTCATTGAAGCCTTCCAAGAAAGCATTAATTTGAGGGCGGATTGCTGTAGTCAACCTGTGCTCCGCAACTAAATCAACATATTGATGCTTGTTCTCCTCTGTTACTTTAATGTTTCTCCCACCAGGAATAAGCTCATAATCAGTCACCTGTGTCAACGACCATAAAAGAATGAGAAACGACCAGCCATGTGATATATATGTATAAAAATAACAGAAAAACCAAACATGATTACCTCATTCCTCTCATATAATATCAGCTTCTCCTCGTCAGCATCAATACTGAATGTCAGATCTAATACATCACTTATATCATTCTGCACAAGCAACAAAATCATTTAGAAGCAAATTTAGAAATATCTACACCTCCACAAGATGAAGAGAGCAAACCACCTCCCAACAGGCATCACTAAAAGCATCACTGAGAAGTAAACATGGAGGAGAGAGATGCCAGCATGGAATGTAAAATATGTAAAGGAAACAAAAAAAAGTTCATAAATGCACAAAGAGACCAAAAATAGGAGAGGGGGGAGGGACTAGGGGAGGCAGAGAGTTATCACCACATATGTTAAGAGGAAAAACAAAAAGAAACAAATACAACAAAAAAGACTTGGGGGAGTTCTGAGTGCCAGAATAAGGCCACGTACCTCAAGCATCCATTTAAGATTCTTGTAGTAGTCTGGATCAATAGCTTCTATATCATGATACGTCACTTTGACACCCAAGATGTGCTTGTAAAATGAGCGAGTAAAGTGGACATCAAGAAGTTGCCCATCAAAAAGTGCCTTTCCAACCTGTAACGTTTCAAGATGTCAGCAAAAGTGTAAGTTAAAGCACCAAGCTAGCTAAATATAGAAGGAGAAGTACTCACAACTCGCCCAACAAACTTGAAGTATGAGAGGTGCTCTGTTTGGTACACAGAATTGGGATTAGGCTGAAAAGTTGAGTCATTGCCCACAGTCGTGAACAACAATGCTCCTTTGTCAAAAATGACTCGGGACAACGATTGATACCATTCCCTTGTGAGGCCTCCAGCATCAATTCCCTCTTCACCTTGGAAGTGTACCGTTAACCTTCCTTTCAACTCTTGGCTTGACCTCATACGTAGCTGGTTGTATGAATCTTCCAGTATATATGCTCTTCTAACGGAAATTCTCAGTGGACTATGATGATGATCATGCTGATGCTTAATCTTTGATCTGAAGTGAGCACGCTTATTATCAAAATCAATGAAACGGGGGACCTTCAGCATCAGTGAGAAAGATTTCTCAAGCAATCCAGGGTTTTGCCTTATGAAGGCATTCAACAATTTCCTGTGCTTCTCAGTGAACTTTACAAATGCAACATGTTTTTCATCATTTTTCAAAGCAGGACTTGTTTGCTGCTTGTTCGCAGAAGTACTGGCATCATCAACTTCAGGTACTGCAGCAACAGTAAAATCCTGACTTGCACCAGGTTGAGCAGGATAAATCTTCTCACATGTAACAAAAAAGGACTCGATATAGGGTAAGACATTCTGAGTGCCAGCTGGGAGTGGTGGGGTGGCTGTAGAAGGCTTAGATCTGACAACCACAGATGAGGAAGGCAGTTCAATGGCTGAATCTGAGAACCCCTCTATCCTGCTTATGCAACTGCTAAGCTCCAGCCACAATGGCTCCAGGACAAAGTTGATGTCCTTAACCAAAGAAAGAACAGTGACGTGCTCTGCTGCAGGGACTTTCTGAGGATCTTCTTTCGCATTCACGGAGGAAACAAGGGCGCTCAGAGCCTGCAGGACTCTGAGAATCGCAGCGCCATCTGAAGATGTTGAATGGAGGAGAGATGCTTCAGCCACACCGAAAGAGTGCAACTCTGCCATAGCAGACTGACTCAGCTTTTCCACAGAAGTAGCTAACTCTGTAATAAATAGATGACAATGAGGAGGAGCAATTGCCACCAGCTTCTTGAGCACCTCTCCAACGAGAGTATAAGCATTATCTGACAACCTAAGGAAAAACACCTATTAGTCAAAAACAACACCAACAACAACAACATGGTTTTAATCCCAAAACTGGAAAAGACAAACAACTATTAGTAACAAGGAAAAAACTGGACCACCGCCATCTTAGACACAGGCATATGCATGGAAGATATCTTGTGCATAGTAACAAGCACACTGAACACAAACCAAGTTTGGAGTAACCAAGTTTAGATTAGCTGCCTCAACTTTTCAGACTACAAAATTCTTCAAAAGTATCCAAAAGGTGACGGGATAATCTAGGGGTTGGGGGTATCCAATGTCGGACTGGAAGCACCACACATCAAATCAAATCAAAGACAGCAAAAACAATCTCAGCTAAAAAAGTGTGGGACCATACACAATAAAAGTTTCCATCTTAACACCCAGTCAGTGTATTTAAGGAAAATAAACACGACCCAAGTCCACCTGTCCAAGTAAATTTGAACCATATTACTGTGAAAAAGGAAAGGAAAAAATGCTGCCTTTAAATAATAGGTTAAATAACAATAATCCAAGTGTTTCCCTAAATAAGCCAACCACATTAGGCAAAATTTATCAAAACTCAAATAACTAAGCCATATCCAGGCATGCACAGAGGTAAATAAAACACACAAAAAAAGGGTCGTCTGGAGGGAGGGGTGGGAGAAGTTTGGCTGCACACAAAACATGTTCATGATAAGTAAAAGATCAGCAGCCAACATATTAGGGCCATACCACTCACAGCCCAAATCTGAGTTTTAGGTGGAACATATAACCGATACATTCACTCGCCTTAACAAATGATACTTAGTAGATGATAAAAAGAAAATGGAGTTTGAACATGCATACCCTTCCTTAGCCAGTAACGAACACAATAGCCTAAGATCGGCTTGTGGCAGGCTCAGCAGCACAGCTAAGGCAGAAGATGTCTCCTTCACACCCGAGGATGAAGGCATTGTAGATTCATCAGCCTTGGATCCATCGGTGGCCTCAGATGAAACAGTCCCAGATTCAATATTCATCTCAGGAACTGCTGAAGCTGCATCAGGGGTTGACTGCTGCTCTGCAGTAGATGATACAGGACTGCTTGATGGCGTTGATTTGCTTCCAGCATTATCAATGACAACGTCAAGGAGATTAAGTAGCTGCGTTGAATGAATTATAACCATCAGAGCCACGACAAAAGATCAAGCTAACAGAATCAAGCGTATAAAAATGCCAATAAAAACTCGCAACTCACCTGTTCTAGGTGTGCAATACTTCTTAGATAAAGAGGCTGATTTAGGAGACCCAATAGGAGAGCAACAGATTGAAGCCCTTCCTCAGTCAATGAACCCCCAGCATCATCAGTTTCCACAACCATCAAGGCTTTACCGCGTACCTGCTCTGAATTCTCAGATTCACCATGTGATTTGTAGGGCAGCCTCATCTCCAGTAAGATCTTAGCAACATATTGATGATTTCGAGACAGGTAAGTTAAAGTTTCAAGAACTCGACGAGAAACCAATGGAGGCACCCCTTGATACAAGAAAACAATTAAAGCATTAGGACAACCAATTCGAAGGATTAATCATGCAACTAAAACTTCACCATCGCCAACTAATCAACTGCCCTGGCAAGTTACAATTGCTTTCAGCGGATGTCTAAATTCAAAATCCGTGGCAGTTCCTACATATATTTACTGATATAAAACAGACACAGACATACACAGAGATAGCAAACAAGATGTGAACATCGAGAGAATCCCATGCACCATACCAAACAAGCAAAGCGTAAGCATATCTTGATGACAGGAAATGACAAGCAATATGAAATTATGAATATATAAAGAAGTGACAATGCCTTACCATCGACAAACTGCGGACGCGAATACATCACATGACTTTGGCACGCATAAAGCCGAAATGAAGTTTCAAGATCATGATGCTGACTGCTGGGCTTCTGCTTATCGAGCATCAGCATATCCATCAAAATTTTCACCAACGCAGTCCGAACTTCACTATGAGCGCAGAGATGTAATAAAAGCCTTTGGAATTGTCCTTTGTAAAGGGGCTGCAGAAGAACACTGAGTTAGTACCATCCAAAGAAACCAAACTGCATAAGTTTACAATACAACAACATCAATCCAGCATAATCCCCATTCAATGGGGGTGCTGGAGGATCAGGATGTAAGCAACCCTTCCCCGGTTCAAAAGAAGACCAAAAAGGAGAGGCTGTTTGCAAGAACAACCCTAAATGCATTGCTAAATTGAAGTATTGACTTCCAGCAACTTCACTAAAAATAAGAAGTACCGGATTAATGCACATATACAAATACAATACATAAGTAAATACATTAAGTCAGCGCAATACACACCTGAACAACACGAAGCAGACGTATCATTCCCTTTAGAGCATCTGTATCGACAAGAGGAGCACCGTCAGCATCAAGTAGCTTATTTCCACCAGAGCGGCGTGAAGAGACACCTCCAACAGCTCGATCCAGGCTAGATCCCTCTCCTCGTCTGGAAGACTCCCCTCTCCGGCTTCTTGGGTACATACCAAAAAGAGCTCGATTGTGATAACGATGAGCGAATCTTTCACGTAGCATGTTTGCCTCAGCAACAAGAGCAGGAGTAAGATTAGCCAAAACAGCATCAGAAGACGTTAAGAGAACCTGAACAAACATAAGACTTGGTTAATATGGAAAGTAAAGATCGCCCGTAGTCCAGCGCAATTTTGAGAGAGAAGGGCAATACCTCCTCCCTAAGGTCAGAGGGAAATGTAGCAATAATCGACACGGCATCCATCTCCACAGGCTGCCCTTCCAGCTCTTGAGCCTGATGTAATCTCTGAGCTTGCTGCTGGGCAAGCACTTCTGCCCGAATATCCGCAGGAAGTGCAGCCAGAAATTCCGGATCAATATCTGCAGGATTTTGTTGCTCAGCATTAGCTGGCTGCGTCACTTGACCTTGCTGAGCAGAAAGGACTTCAGCACGTAATTCCTCAGGAAGTGCATCAAGAAAAGCTGGATCTATCGAAGCAGACTCAGCATCCCCATTCATTTGTGGCTCATCCCCTTGAACTCCTTGTTCAGCCTCAGAAGCAGTGTTTTCCGAAGCTTCACTCACGCTATGCAATAACGTTTCTCGAACCCCAGCTGGAGTAGATGCCCCAAATGATACAGTACTTCTCCTAGCACGTGCACCCAGTGATTCGCCCAGTGACATTCTATCCATGGACCCCTGCCTGTCCCCTCCATCATCATGACCATCAGCACTACCTATCTCAACGTCAAGGCTACGGAGGCTTTCCCCTAACGTTGCTCCACTTCCACCACTTTCCTGGCTCACAGCTTCTATATCACGGACGGCTCCATCATTATGATCAAATTGCATATCAGCAGACTGAGACAGTATGCCAGTGACATCAGCTCCTTGAAGTTGTTCGTGAGTATCTGATCTTATTTCAGGGTGAGAATTGACCGTAGCTGCAGAAGCAGAAGCAAAATCCTCTTGATTGGCATTATTTTCAGGGGACGTATCCAACCCCATGCCGGTTTCTGGAAGTTGCTGTTCACCACCATCATCCTTCCTTTCAGAGTCAACATCAGAAGTCTTGTTCTGATCAACAGAGTTTTCAGCTTCTGGCCGCCTCAGCTGAGATACAAGCAATTCCTCTAGGCCCTGTGGTATGACAGATGAACTTGCTCCGCCACCTTGATCACTATCATCTAGCCACAAGCTGAATCTGCCTTGCCTTCCATTTCTGGCTGAACGGAATATCGTGTCAAGACGCGATGAAGCATTTCCTAAGTTTCCATCTGAAAATATCACTTCACTGGTCGTTTCTGAAAAAAATAAAGATTTCATTGTTAAGGATCAAACATATTCAGTCAAAAGATGAGGAGAAAGATAAAAATATGGTGCAACTGCATCGGCAGTTTGAGTCTGTGCATCAGATAATCAATACCAACATACCTGAAACTCTAGAGGAAGATGAAGTCAAGGGAGATGACTCAACCAACAATGGGTGCTGAGATGATACAGTGGCATCACTTCTTCCAAGGAGATTGTAAATGGATGTAGAACGTCCTTGACGTCTAGAAGACCCAAATAGCTCAACTGGCATCATATGCAGAGTATCATTTGCAAAGCTAGAATCCCTACCAAAAACCTCAATATGATCAAGGACATTAATCCCATTGATACCTTCTTCAAGCCGGAGTATGAGTGCGTCTTCATCATCCTCATCCTCCTCATCCTCTTCCTCCATTACCTCTTCATCAAACTCATCCTCATCCATGTCGTGGTCATCCTGATCAGCATCAGGATGGGAAAGATGGTGCTCCTCCTCTTCATCCAGATCATTTTGTTCATCGTCATCGTCGTCATCTTCATCATCCTCTCCATCGTCTCCAGACATATCTTCATCATCGTCTTCATCAATATCTCGCACATCTGGCTGAATGTCAAATCTAATCCCCACTGTGTCAATAGCATTTTCCAGGCCTCTCCCATCCTCTGGAGTGTCATGCATGTAGTCATCCTCAGTAGACGGAGCGAAGCCTCCATCAAGATCCTGGTCATGCTCCATATCATCTGTTACAGCCTCAGAACCCCCAAAAGGATGTGTAGCAGTAAAAGGATCTTCACGAAGAGCAATTGCTGAGTCATCATTATGTTGAGATCCGCCTTCAATTCCTTGGGTTCCACTACTATTATCATTTCGGTCAACCCCAGAGGGCTTGGCAGAATTATCACTCTTTCCTGCATGAACGTCAGCAGAATTGACATGCTCCTTAGTCACCAACTCCAGAGCTTTGACTAGTCCGGTCACAACTACTGATGAATCAGCCTGGTCAAGGTCTAGCACTTGCAAGGTTCGAGTAAGTGATTTAACTAAACCAACGTCAATAAAGGTAACAGACGCTTCTGAAGAGATGTTTGAACCCGTCGGAGTACGAGCTGCAAGGACATCTGTGATCAGATCAACGTAAACTCGTATTTCACTGCCAGGAGAAATGAAACCAACTGCTGACTCAACAAACTCACTGAACACCTCATTGATTTCTGCAAAGATCCTTTTCCTAGCTTCAGCAGAGCGCACACATGCAGCCACTAAAAACTGACTACCTCTGCTAGCCAGTTTCTGCTTCCAGTCACCATCTCCTTTCTTTTCTCTCTTGGTGCCTCCAGAACAAGGAACAAATTTGTGCAGAATATGATGAAAAATACCACCAGATCCACATAAGGAGGACCCACGCAAAGGTATACCCCTGCAACTACTGACTTCACCATCCCTACGCAGCAACACATGGACAGAAGCTGAATATGTAACAAGAATCTCAGTAAGAAGCTTCAGGATAAATACAATCTTCGCCAGAGGCGCAGAAACATCCTTACGAACTTCAGTTTCTTCTGACTCACTCGCAAGTGCTTTTCCCTTTCCCTTACTTGAAGCAACATCAATTTCCATTTCAGATGATTGTGTGCATGAGGGCTCGGGCGAGGAATCATGTACAGCAGGAGGTTCAAATGTCACAATCGTGTCCAGGAGAAGCTCAATCACGGCGACAAAACTCTGTGGCGGTTTTTTGTGAGCCTTGAAACTTTTTGACTCTTGAAGCTTTCCTTGGCCACCACCCACAACAATAGCCTGACTACCAGGAGCAGCCTTCACATCACCGCCTGATTGCTTGTCCTTCTCAGATATTTTTTCCTTCTCTTTCTCCTTGTCTTTTTTGTCTTTCTCACGATCTTTCAACAAGATGATGTATGGCCTGTCACCCACCATCTCAACTTGACAAACAGACTGAGCAGCCCGCATGAAAACTACTGGGTCTCTTGAAATTACAGTAGTCAAGTTCAGTATGAAGTTCCGGACTGCAAGCCTTCCACTGGAATGTCTACTAGTAGCAGTCACTATGCTATGGCGGATCTCAGACTCCATTGCTAGCTGGAGAGTCTGTGGATCTTCAAGAATGTGGCGGATGATCATAGCAGCAACATTGTCAAACCCAGAGAACAGGCTGTCAGTTGGCAGATTAAGAAGCAATGGAAGACCTCCGGCTTCCAGAAAGTTGACGGCAACAGAATAGGTTCGTGTAAGAACTGAACATAGCTGGAGGACAGCATGTGTTGTTTCTGAGGGTAATTGCTTCCGAAGACAACTACAAGCAACCTCAATAAGTCTCTTCTGCTGATCCAGAGTAACATGCTGGTGCTGTAATTTAATTTCCTTTTCACCATCAATAATTACTGACGTCTGCTGGCTGCTTCCACTATTTTTCTTCAAGAAATCTATAACCTCGGCCTTAAGCGGTTGATCAACTTGTAGCAGCCGATCAAGAGTAAGGAATCCAGCAGCTACCCACTTTGGAACAAGCACTTTAGTTCCATCAGATAAGGTGGCGTCCCATTGCCACAGCAAATCAGTGACAACCTCTACCAGACCATCTTTAAGACAAGTTTCTCGTGAAGCAGCATCTTCATGAAGAGTTAAGGCAAGCACATGAAAGAGTGCAGACAGCATAGTTGTGTTCCCGCGTTCACTGACAGAATTGCTTTGCTTTATCTGGTCAATGATGTAGGACATAACTTCGGCCCTGTATTGACCCTCATTCTGGGAACACATTGTCTTAAGCAGGCTACGAACCGGAAAGGCAAGAGATTCCTTAGATTGCAACAGATTCACACATGTCAACAACAACTCACTGATGGGAGGTAGTTGAGCCATTTCCTCTTCAAACTGACCAGTAACATCATTCTCAGCATCTTCTTTAGAGTCAGGCCCAGAACCCATAGACATGGCAAGTGCGCGGGCAAATTCGTCATCATCCGGGGTTTCTTCTGGATGTGTAAACAGCCATTCCATTGCCAACTCAACACTATTAGCTCCTACTTGCCTGAGAGCTTCTTCAGCCCTGGACCTTGAGAATCCCATCTCTACAATTGTTGATATTGTTGTTTCATTCGGAGGAGGACCTGCCAATCGACTGCTGGTGCTGCTACTCACATTATTTACTTCTACCCCAGAATAGATATGGCAAACAATGGAAATAATTGGTGCAATGAACTCATGGCTGCACTCCACAAATTGAGGATGAGTCCACACAGGGAGCACAGCTTTCAGAACCATAGACTGAAGGAATTTCACAAATGTCTCGGGATCCTGCGGAAAAGGAACATTGCTGTCTGATACAGGCTGCACAAGTAAATGCTTCGTGAAAGGAGACAATATGTACGAGGAGGTAACTAGGTGATCCATAAGCTTTCCGTAACTGGCTAATGAACCATAAAGCCAAGAGTGCTCAGACTCATCCTTACATTCATGCTTCTTGTTCTCCTCATCAGTCTCCATAGGGGAAGCTGGAACAGTAAACAGCAGCTGGCTTGTAGCTTCAAATGTAGTGAGAACGGACTGAATAACACCTTGACCATATAAGCAATTCAACAAAACTGGATTGCAAGAATCATGCCTATCCATCAATATGCCATCAATAAAATCAACAACCTTGCCAAAGTATCGGCATTTACTAGACACAGCTGCCTCTGACCCCGAAGAGCTCATATGACCTAGAGCGATAGAAGAGAAAATAGACACTACAGCCTTTGACGAAGGAGATATGTTGACAGTATCATCTCGACGGCGCGAAGGTAGGAGCATTGCCTTCCCCAACTCTTGAAACAAATGCATAATGTGCAAGGCAAGTGACCGGACCATATCACAACAAGATGAATAATATTTTTTCTGCTTGTCCTCCTCTCTCTTAGAGGTGCTTTCAGGGTCTAAAACACCAGACTGACGCAACTGTTGCCCGCTTCCTGAACGCAGGCTGGAACCATCCAATGTAAAACTCTGCTGAGCACCACCTGCACGGCCTAAATCTCTGTACAGATTGATTAGATCCATAAACTGGGACTCAACAGTCCACCCTGACGATCTCCTTCTCATTAAGGGATCAATCAGCTGCCTAAACGAAGAGACTCTCGGCTCTTCAGATTCACTGGAGCTTGATGCTGTCTGGGTATCGGAGGCAGATGAAGTAGTATCCTCTTGTACCTCGACCTTCGCATCATCAAGAAGCGCAATCTGCCATAAAACTTCGCGATGGATTCGGCCAATATCCTCAAGCACATCCTTGCTATCTCCACCAAATTCAGTTAGCAAAGCTGACACCCAGCGGTTTTCCTTAGAGGCAGCAAGAAAGAGAAGAAACTCGACAAGGAACAATGAAGAGAAAACAGCATGGTCCGACTTTGTCTTGGGATCCAACAAGAATGACCCCGAGACTTCGCTGAACCCAGTCAATGCTTTCTTTAAGTGATCCTTCAGATAAGAGCAAAATGCTTTAGCTAGTGGAGCAGAATGGTGCTGAGTAAAACCCTTAAAAACCATAGTGCTGTGCAAAGCGATAGCCATGCCCTCAGAAGATTGGACAATGCTAGGCCGCAGCAAAAGCTTCAACAAAGCATCAATGCCAGACTTCTCAACAAAGAGCCTACATGTCTCCACATTCTCCATTGTTCTGTGAACCAGCACCATCACATGGAAAACACTCAAGTTAATAAATTGCTCATCCGTAATGCTCTCCAAGGTTGAATCCATCACATTTGCTGGACTAGATTGGCTTCCACTACCACTTCCTCCCTCACCAGAATCCGTCTCCATAGCACTACTCCCACTGACCTTCTCAGATGATCCTGCAGCGTCTCCTTCCCCAAGCAAGGCAATCTTGTTGATAATCTCAATGATAATATCAACCCCAGAACTTCTTAGCGACGAAACATGGCGCAGCAGCTCCTCTACGCCATTTGCCAAAGGAACGATAGCTTCATTCATAGCTACAACATATTTCTTACAGGTGAAAATGTCAACAAGAAAACGCAATGAAGAAATTTCTTTCACTGCATCCAATCCTTTAGTATTGAGGCAAATGGCTCCGAGACCACTTGGTACACAAGTGAGTGCCTTTGCAGAAGGAAATATGCCAGCAGTGACTGATGATAAAAATGCATCTGGAAGACCCATCTCGTGCAAAGCAGTGAAACAAGTAGGGTCCTTGTGAAGAATTTCACTCATAAGAGTCACGGCTGAACAGTAGATGTCACCTCCAAATTTGCTGACATTACCAAAAATCAACCCCAAAGTGCATGGCAAAGAACTATCATGAGAACTCTGCGACCTGGAGGTGTTGGCAGGAGCATAGGTAGCTGATCCAAGTGCTTTCAACAAAGCCCTGATAAGCCTTTTCTGAGAACTCAAAAGTTCATCAATAAAGACTGAACTTTCACCAATTATCATTGAAGCATCATCCGAACTTGCCTTCCCAATAACTCTTTCAACTTCTATCTGTAGCCGCTGAGCTAGAAGCTCAACCCCTCCAGAATCTTTAAAAAGAGTCACAGCTTGATTACTGTAGTCCATAAGCTTCTGCAGAGTTTTTATGGCAAAACATACAAGGTGCATATGAGCAGGATCAGAGTCCTCCAGAAGAGGTAAAAATGTCGGCACCATTCCAGAGCCACGAATAATGCTCCCTGAACTTGAAGTAGATATAACATGGAGCAGATAGAACTGCAGGAGGGCCTCAACAAAAGCAAGAGTAGATGGATCATTAGAAATCTTAAGGGATAAAATTGCCTTCTGAAGTACGTTGAGAAGGATCATTCTGTTACCCCCAGCAAAATTAATGCTGGAACCGCTCAACATACGTGCCCGGTCATGAGAAGACGAATATGCAGCCAGCTGAGCTCCCAATGCAAGCATGGCATATGTTCGAATAATCCCAGAGACGGCTTCTTCTGATCGGACAATCTTGATCAACTCATTCGTATATTCAGGCTCATTAGCAAAAAATGAGGCAAGCTCATCATTAGCATCATTAGACTGTACAAGAACGATAAAAGCAAGAAGGCATATTCTACTGTACAATCTGCAAGACTTAGGTGAACGGAAAGCATGTGCATATCTGATTCTCGTAAGAAGTGCAAATCTCTGTTCAGGAGAAACTTTATAGTTTTCAATGCATTGCTTAAGAAGCAGGAGATCATCCTCTTTTCGCAAGTGCAGATCCGGAATATGTATCACAGTTGAGCTAGACTTTGAATCAGTACTAGTTTCCCCACTTCTTTGGGGACTAACCCCATGCAATTCGAAGTACAATGTTGAACCCAAGCGGGACTGAGACTTCTCATCTGTATCTTGTACGTCTGATGGAAATAATGACAATCCTTCTTCTTGACTTCTCTCATTTTCCACAATACATGAGTACAAACCCAAGCCCTCCTCCTTGCTTCCCCAACCCTGGGCCAGAGATAATAGACAGCTATTAATTGAGGCAAGGCCAATCATCTTTCCACTCACGTGCAGCTTTGAAGGATGCATCTTCACCAGAGCAGAAAGAGTCTCTAGTGTTGCCAAAAGCACCTCAGGATCTGTTGATGCAAGCAGCAACTTGAATTGCTGTTTGAGTTAAGACAAGTAATATATATGAGTTATACTAATACTTAAACAAGAGCAGCAATGGAAGATGCATATAAGCTAGAACATACATCTAGGCCCTCAAATGAACTCTTATTATGGCAGTTCTCCAATATAATTTGCATCACACGTAGTATCTGCAAAACAGATTGCTTGGGGAATGCTGCATCATCGTCCGCGATAGTATCTGAGAGACTGAGATCATTCCTATTTGATAGGTAGGTCTTGAAGTATGTATTGAAGTGATGAAACAGTGGCCTCCAATGATGGAAATTCCCCTGAAAGCATTAGAAAATAAGCACAAGCCTAAAGTACTTCCAAAAATCATCTAAGCAGTCAGAATAGAGGTATAAGAATATATACCTTGTTGTACTCCCACCGGAATCCAGAGAGAGGAATCACTATATCTCGCAGAGGACTCTCAATAACCTTGTCGATAAAAGCTTTCACTTTAGGCGGCTGCAAAAGGAGAAAAGCATCCTCATAATAAACTTGAGTTGGTCCAGACTCCAACCATAAATGAAACAGAATTGTACTCGCAACAAAATAACAAAAGATCCAGTAAACAAAATAAACCGTCCCTAACAAATTTGCCAAAATCAAAATCCCCCCGACCCCTTCCCCAAACATGATGAAGGACATCATGGAAGATAGACAGACTCATGATCAACTACTTCAGTAAGAATTAAATAGCCTAAGGAGATTTTAAGCAGTTCCACATCAATCACAAGTGTTTAAATAGAAGCTAACAAAAAGTTCATCAGACAAAAACAAGTTCAAAATTAATTAGTTCAACATCATTCAGTCCACGTCAAAACATTCAAATTCAATTCACCTGAACTAATGAAAAACAAAGGTGCATAACTAGCAAATTCATTGGTGTTCATCTTGGCTATGTACTCTAGCTCATACTATAGAAACACAGAAAAGTACTTTCTATGAGCCCAATGTTCATGGAGTGCTTTTAATACAAGTCGTATTAGAGAAGAAAGGGGAAAATAAGCTCATGCCAAAGCACTATAGACTAAATGAAGCCAGAACAGCTCATAATAATTTTCTCATTCAAAAAGTCAGTGTCCTTTACAGTACAAGGACACACATCCAAACATAAGAGAGCTCTGTCAATATTCTATGTCTTACAGTCACCAAAACTAGACAGGGCTTAAGAGATAAAACAAAAATCAAGAAAAAAAAGAAGGTTGTGATCATCTAAACCTATACAAGTCAAATTTGCAATAATAAAACTAATAACTACACCAATTCTAAAAATAACAGTCAACAATCGAAGAAGAAAAGGAACGAGAAAAAATACTCGAACAAGAAGTTCTGATAACTTAGCAGTTAGCATGCAATCGTGGGTGACTAATGCCACAAACCCTAGGTGCTAAAATTTGCATTTCAGTCTTTATTGGCAATTTGAGAGAGGAAGTCAGTGAGATGAACAACGAGATTCAAGATTAACAATTCACCTCTTTTCACCCCAGCATGAATGAAGAATCAAAAGGTGTGCATCACAAAGATCACTCCTTTAATGGCACATATTCCACACGTCCAATTTCATACCATGATGTTTTAAGCGCATAAGAGGGTTAAACAAATCGGCTCACTATACTTTCAGCCTTTTGAGGTCCGAAAGGGGGTCAGCAAACTATGCAATACTACCTAAAACCCCAGCAGCTCTTTTTATGACAGATGGACGATATAATAACATTGAACAGTACAGCACTACAGTCCAGCCCAGCACTCGAAACGTTTTTCAACAAGAATCTACCCTTAAACCGTAACCCAACACTACAATTTCATTTGAATTGATATCGTATCTCCAAAACAATCTCTACAACCAAACCTTCTGTATCTAAATGTCAACCTAAACACCATTAGCCTATAAAGCTATAACGATATCCCCAACAAAAAAAATAAAACCTGTCTATGCTCCAACAGTCTTTTTTTCATTTCACTCTTTTCCCGGTCGTTCCTCTAAATATTTCCAAGCCCTAACGAAACCGCTACTTCCTACTCAAATTCTATTAACCCAAATTACAAAACAAACAAATTAATTCAAACAAAAAACCCTAACCCTAAAACATAACATACTCAACAATCACACAACCCAACCACACACATTAAAAAAACATAGAACAAAAACATAAAAACCCTAAAATGTATCACACAATAAGTGCCTCCAATTAACTCGGAAAAAACCCTAATCCTCAAACACAACACCACTTCAATTAATTCAAAAAAACAACAAAAAACAAATAAATGAATAAATTAAAATAAAAGGGGAAAGAGAGAGAGAGAGTGAAATTACAGGTTCAGAGTCAAGTTGAAGAGAAGGACCAAAAGACGCTTCATTAGTGAAGAGATTTCTTAGCCTTGATGGTAAGGCCGATCTTAGTTGTTGTGCCATTCTTTTTTATTTATATTATTAATTATTATTAATCACCTGCAAACAAACCAAACCAAACCAAACAAAAAAAAAGATTAAATATTTACAAATAATAAAACTTTAATTAACACAGAGACAGAAAGGACAGAGAGAGAGAGAGAGGAGTCAAAGGGAGAAGAAGGCTTGCCTAGTGAGGAGAGAGAGAGAGAGGAGTGGACGCATCAAACGACGTCGTTCGAGAGAGGTAGGAGAGAGAGTGGAGTGTCTAGAGAGAGGCGAGAGAGGAAGAAAGAAAAAGAAACCCCAAATGAAAATGAATTGAGGAGAGAGAGGTGAGTCGGGGAGGGAGTTTTTATTTATACAAAGGGTAAAATAAAAGGAGAGAAGAAGAGTGATGTGATGGGGTCACACATGACTTACCCCCTAGTCCAAACCTATGAGCCCCCGGATCATAGCATGATTCATTTCGGTTTTATGTCAATTGGAGGAGTACTATTGTGAAGTGAACCTTTTTTGTTTGGTTTATGAGAGAGGGCGGCTTTTCTTCGATTTCATGATTTGGGTTAGGGTTAATTTATTATTGGTTAATTGTTTCGATTGGAGATGGGTGAGAAATGACTAGTGAAAAGATGGAAAAGGGTAAAAAGTAAATGACAGGAATAAGTGTGGGCTTGGGGATTCTGGGGTTTTCGGTTTTTTTAGTGGAATACTTGTATTTGTGTAGTTCTGCTACTTGTGTAGTTTCGGGTTAAGGCTTTGTATATCAAACTCCATCATTTCTCTATTTGAGATGGGATTTGATTTGTCTCTCAATATTGCTTTGCCATGGATGAGAATTTGATTTATTGATTCTCTCATATATAATGGATCAATCAGAAAGCAAAAAATAGTTGCATTGAGTAAAAAAATACACTCTTAGCTTATAGGGAACTTATTTATGGTAAAAATCAATCAAATATAGTTGTAAGAGACTCTTGTATCACTATTATGATGGTGATCGCCAAATCCAACCCAGTTCCAAACTTAATAGTTGCAATCTCTAATGCATTAATGAAGTAAATTGAATGGCGATACAATAATGGAAAACAGAAAAGTGGAATATGGCTCAGTTAATGTAAGCTGTAGTGGAGAGAACTTTTACCTAATCTTGAAGTTGGTGTTACTCATTTCGGGAACGGGGTGCGGAGGGAGGCTTAAAGTCTTCTTTTCAATTAAAGGAATATCAAGGAATGGCCGCGCAACAAGTAGGGTTAGCTTATCATACCATCATAGGTAATGTATTAATGATAACTCGCTTCAAAACTGAACTTCACATATGATTTATTACATACTAGCCTAAATTTAGACACGTTTGAATGATTACTTCAGACGTATAGCTTCAACTTGATGCTCAGATACTTATATCATTCTACTAATATTAATTAGATTTCCATCAGAAAAAATGTAGAAATAATGATCAGATAAGTTTACACAGTGGAATAATGCCAATAACCCACCATTTAATTCAAGCTATTGGATGTGAAGTACTAATACTATTCGTACACAAGGAGGCTACTATATTGTAAGATTATAGTTATACGTAATATATATTTATACTTATCATTTTATCATCGCTCTAGCCTCTACGTTGCATTATAGTCGATGAGAAAATAGCGATTATTACCTTATTATGTTTTCTTTTATTAATGAGTATTAGAACCAATCGAACACGAATGGAAGAGACATGTCATATCGAGGACATCATTAGGTTCCAATAAGAATTGTAATATAATTAAAAACATGTTTGAAAAAAAAATGGAAATAAAGAGTATGTTTTCAAGGGGTTGGAAAATATAATAAAACCACGTTCCTCTATTTCATAATAGAGAAAAATTTGGGTGAACCCGTTTCATATATGAGATTGGGTGAATAGAGGTCATTAATATTTACCTGATGGGGCATTAATGACTATCCGATGGATCATTAATACACAATATCATATATGAAATGGATTCACACAATTTTGTGTTCATAATATAATCCTAATTTACACCACAAATGTATTGTTACTTCTTCGTGAAATTGGTAGTTAAGAATATAAAGTTTTTTTTTACATCTATAAACAAGACATTTTCATAATTTTTATACCATCTAAATATCAACACCAACTGAATTACTCTTATCTTTAATTCACTCAATGTATGGCCAGTGGTGACTATGTGTTTTCTTTTCAAGTGAGAGAACGGAGTTAATGATAAATGATGACGAAAGACTGTGAAAATATATTGAGTTCATATAAAGGAATCATACAAGAGAACAACTAAACTCATCAAAAATAAGGGCATTTTAAAAAAAAATGTGATTATGGTTATTTGTTCGAGTATTTGTAGTTCTTTATACACGCATAATTTTTTTCTTCTAAATCCATTATCATTATTATTGACATTATTTTCAGTAGTCAAAGATTATAGTAGTTAATTTTAAAGGGTTACCATATCAACTCGTCAAAAAAGCTAATAGATATGGTAGCTTTAGCATATGATGCAGTACAAGACATTTTGTTTTTCTTCTAAAACAAATACGTTTCATATATGACATGCTATTAATACCCATCGAATAGTAATTAATGACCTCAAGAGTAGTCATTGATGACACATCGGATAATGATTAATGACTCCGAGGGTAAACCTCTCTCACCCAGTCTTATTTATGAAACATGTTCTTTTTTTTCCTCAAAACAAAATATGTAAACTTAATTAATTTTTTAAATATGTAGTTTTTTTTTTTTTTTGAGGGGAAATATGTAGTACTCCGTAAGTTTTATCATTAAGAAAAGGTTCAAGATTACTTTGTCACATCGACCATACTTATGATTAATTGATTATTCGTTCATTAAGCAGAAAAAAAGGGAATATTCCAAATTCCAATCCAGTATTTCCGTTGGTTTTGGATTATACGTTGTATGATTGATCTACTCGGCCTCTTGGAGTCTTGGGTTACTCGGTTTTTACTTGTTAGAGGCCTTACAATTTGCAAGCATATGAGATGTAAGTTTATTACGGGACTGAACCCATTTGACTAATGTAGGTGTCAGCCCAGCTTGTTTAGAATCTACCTTACAGGGCAATTCAAATATACGAGAAGGGTATCTTTACTCCCGTCCCTTCAATTACTAGTAGGCCCAAAATGAACTAGTTGTTCAACCCAAGCATCGATACTGAGTTACAGACTACAATTTGAAGCCTTTTTATAACTCAGTGAAGCATGAAGCAAACCCGTCCAATTTTGTTGAGGACTTGATGGCTTGATGCCTGAAGTGTTCAGGTACTTCAGTGCAATTTCAATTCAGCTTGTTGACTTGTTGTCCAGTAAAATTTAAACGACTGAGCTGAAAACCAATTTAAAAAAATTTAAACGTCTGAGCTAAACTCAATCAACAGGAAGAGATCAAACCGAGACAACATAAGATTACATTAATGCTATTTTCTTTCCAATTTTCGGAACAAATAAGTTTAGTTTACTTCACTTCAATTCAATTTAACTAGTATTTGGCGAGAAGAGCGAATTTTAGAATCGATATTCATTGCTAAACATATTATAATTTACGTATAATTGGAAATGTCTTGTTACACAGTTTTACAAATAGCCCATTTTGATAGTTTTGCAAATTAAGTAATAAAATGAATAAAACAAAAAATTTAAATTCAACACAATTGATCTATTTTCGTTGAATGAGCTTAACAAAACGGAATCGAAAGGAGTTCAACCCTTTCAAAATCAGACAATTGGAGTTTCACTAATCGAGTAGAAGCTCAGTTAGGCTAATTGGTAAGGGCAACCTTATTGGTAGTATTAAGAGAGTTGTAAAGAGAGTTTTAAGGCCAAATTTTACCAATAATCTTGTTTAACTTTTGGAAAGTTGTAAGTAGAGGTATTCA
>ONZK01000063.1:12731-27822 GCA_900322385.1 Pharnaceum exiguum | reverse complement strand
TATGATATTGATGTAGAGCTTTTGTGATTGGTGACAACATATTATTTTTTATTTCTTAAAACTTGAGATGAGTTTTAACTAGAGTTTTACCAATAATCTTGAGAATAAAAATGAGTTATAAGAGGTTATTTTATGCATTGAAAATTGTGAAGAGTTGTATACAAGTTGTACCATTAAGGTTGCCTAAGCTGAAGATATATTCCTTTAGCCGAGACGCTGAGTTCTACCTCATCATATGTACACCTGCCACGTACATGGGACTTTAAGTTACAACAACACGCGGCAAGCAAATGGCCTACGTTTGACGAGCAAGCTAAGGAACTTCCTTCTTCTTTCCAACCTTGCATATCGTTCGTTTAACGTTTTATGTCATTGTGTGTAACTGACAGCCTAATAACCTCACTTACATACATAGAGAAACATAAGAGGGTAAGAAACTAGATTCATTCAATTTGCTAGAGAAAGAGATCGAGAAAGATGAGTTATCCTACAGAAGAGAATGGAGGAAGTTCTGGTTTCTCTAAAATAAAAAAAAGTAGTGTTTCCTGCGTTGCTTCCGTCCAAGAAAGTCTTGGCTACTTCAAAGCTTTTGTTTTTGGCATGGTAAGTTGTAACCAATTTGCTCCCTCTTCGTATTGTAGAGCTATTTTTTGTTTGTTTTTACTGCTTGTAACAAACTAACAATCAATTCTTACAAGTATTATGGTACGGAGGTTACTTAGCAATTTGTTCTTTCGTGACAAACAACAACAACAATATAACTCAATTAAACCCATCTCGGATGAGATATTGAGGAGATCTGATGTACGTAGCCTTACCCCAAAATTCGGGAGAGTATTTACAGAATGACCAACAGAAAACCTGTATGAAAAACCTCTTTGTCCTTACAATGAGAAAACCGTGTGTGCTATTTTCATAGAGCAAGTATTATTGAAGGTAATATTAAGCTTGGTTTGATTTTAGGGGAAAAAGATGACGGCAAGAAACGAGAGGGAAGCAACAGCAGCTGATTTGCAAAAGGCTAAGATGCAAGTAGAAGCTGCAGATGCTGCTGAGGATAAAAAACGACGTCTTGGTTGATTGATCAAGCTGACGATTGTACTCGTACTAAGCTATTAAACTAGACTAGTCATTTCCTGAAGAGAGCAAAATCATTATTCAAAAAAAGAAAACAAGTGAAACTAATATGTACTCGCAGGAACTACTCGCTAGAAAAATTGATATTTCTACGCTACTAAGATCAAAATTAATACATTGACATTCAAGAACAATATGCTGACATTTACAATTTCCTAGTGTACACATAATCACGTTGCGGGGCCTTCAAGTCGAATGTAATCGTACATTAGACCCTGGAAAGGGCTTGCCCCTTTGGTTTGTGTCAAATACAATATGTTTTTACCCTTTCTCAATAGGTCTCCTTTCACGTCTACGGTGTACAGCCAGTATAGACCATGAACACCATGTCTTGCTATTGAGTTGTCATTTCCTATTCTTCCTGTTGTGAAGATTGCAGGGGCTGGTTTTGGCTCGTTGAACCGTATCTATAGGCACAATAGCAAATGTCAGTACATAGGATGATCATCAGGAGTAATAATATCTGTTTAAAATTTTTGATGACTAAGGATAGGCTTTTACTAACCGCTAAATCGGAATTGGTAGCAGAGGCAAGTGCTATTCTTAGCTTATACAATCCTTGTGGTTTGACATCGTCCAGATTGAAGTTGATTTGCCATGTAGTTCCATTGTATCTTGCTCCTATTTTCCTGTAATTCACCAGAGAAATTATTGTTGGTGGGTGCACATCTATATTGTATAATACATGCCTCAATAACTGGTTGAATACAACAACAACTCAGTTAATCCAATCTCAGATGGGGTCCTGAGGGAGTCTGATGTACGCAACCTTAACCAGAAAATCGGGAGACTGTTTCCAGCTCAACAAATGGTTGAATGAAGAGGTTAAATTCTCAAATGTACGTGTAATAAAAACTGATTTCTTCGATCAAGTAAAACACTTTCAATCAAATGACTGAATGAGTATCTGAAGTAATCAAATGCCATTGAGCTGTAAGTTCAGGAAATACGAACCTTGTAACTTGAGCGAAAAACCAGTCTTTCTTGTAGTCACTGGTATTAACGTCGTATATCAAGTCATCCTTTGGGTATATCTCTGCATATCTTTCCCATAACCCGTACTGCCTAAACCTGTTTGAAAGAAACAATGCTTAAAAAGTTGGAAACTTTTCTAAGGTTTATGGTGTGATATACTTAATCAGCTAATCTGAAACACTATGATCAAAGAGGGAAAAATTTACCTGTCTGGGTGGTTGACATACAGTTTGTTGACATACTTAGGATTAGGCTCAGGTATGAAGAATTCGTTTGCTGTGCGTTCAGGGATGCCGATTTCCCATAGAGTTGGACCATCTCTTGGTGGCGTATACACAAGCTCGCCCAAATCAACATTTTTACCTGGTAGCTCATTTTAATTAGCTACTGATGATATGACTGTGATATGTCTAGGCAATAACAATCAATGAGAATTTAATTACCTACGGTTATTTCGATGACTGGATCATGCTTAAAGTCTCCAATGTAGCCATCCACCCATCCATGACAATTGTATTTTCCAACACGTACATAATCAATGGTGAAATAACCCTCGTCGTCTGTTTGCGTCCAGAATTGATAAGTCTGTTTGATTAATGGCCATTGGGCAACATGAGTTTTACCTTCAAAATAGTTTTGTGATTGAAATATAATGCAAGGTATTCTCTTATACTAACTCGATCAGCTCCTAGGATAAAGTATCACATTCTAAAATCAAGGATACCTTGCTATCTCTTTGCCAAGATCCAGCCTCTCCAACTGGACCAAGTCCTATAAATGCATTTTTGGCTGGTACCTTGTCTTTTGTAAGGAATCTGTACCATTAAGGACAAGTGCAATGCTTTAGCAAAGGTACAATTTAACTGCTGCATAAATAGTGCAAGGAAACTCTAAACAAAGGTTAACGAACTATATAAGTAAATAGTCTTCCTCTTCCACTTGAAGGTATCATTACGATGAAAAAAGAGTGTTTTGATGCATAGTGACATGCCTACTTGAATACATAAATAGTACTGAATAGTAGTTTTTTTCCTTCTTAGTATTCTGAAAGAGGGAAAATCGTCTTGATGAATCCTCACTTGAGATGATTTTTTCTCTGATTACAGAATTATGGTGAGTAATCCTTATTTCGATAAATCGACCACACACGATCCATATTCACGATTACACTAGTAGATAGATAGCTGATTCTGCCAGAAAAGGGCGAGGGGAAGCTAGAAGATTTATAAGAGAAGTTAGAGCCATTGTGGAAAAGAAAGAAAAACAACTCACTTGTCATGGACAAAGAATCTGCCAGTGACATTGACACGCTCATTGGCCTTAGGAAACGATTCTGAAGCCGGGAAGCTGTAAGGCCATCTTCTGAGTTCCTCCTCCATCTTCAACATTAGAAGAATTAGGGGGAAAAAAAAGGCAAAGTCAAAGGCAGAGTTGCAGGGGAATATGGAAAACTGAAAATTTGAAAGGTTACATGTGAAAAACTGATGGTATATATACCTTGGCCTTGGCATTTTCCCAAAGCACATGAAAATTATCTCCCTTAGTGGCATTGTTCATGTACATAAACATAGGGCCATATATATGATCCCAAGGCTCTCCTTCGGCGAATCTGGGCACCAGCTCTTCTCCTGAATAATGGGCACTCACGAACATCTAATAGCCATATCAATTATGAATAATAAGTTTTTTGATAGAGGAAGAAGCCATCCCTATAACAAAATGTTGTACTGATTCTACTAACTACACAATATTTCTTTTAGTATGTACTTGCCTCGTCCATAATTGTGTAGTTGTTTGTATTTTTTAACTTTCAAGAAGACACATTCTAATTGGAAATTCAGTGATTCAGACAGTATTTTGATATTTTCTTTATGCTTAGCTTCTTTTCGATATGAAGAGTTTCTGCCATCTGAGTTATCTTTTCCTTTTTATGTCCACATGAAGTTTGTTCGCAGCAAGTGTACAAGAGGTGTAGCAATGAGAAACGGTAGACTGAAAGCAACTGGACATACAGCAAGGACGGACGGTCCGACGTGAGAGGTAAGGAACTGTTTGTTAGGGCCACCAGAACGGAACTCAAAGCTAGGAGTGATCTGCCAAAATCCAGTAGGTGGGTCTTTACATATCCACCCATGCACCTTTATGTCTTGGCTTTCCGAGGAGTACTGGTACTTGTCATCCACCTGCAACCATTTCATTTTGATTATGAAGAAGTATAATGGAGCTAAGCACACAATCAGATGTTTAACCCGAGAGAAATGGGTGCATGGTTTCATAAGACATGTTTGTTACTCGTAGCCTAGAACTAAGTGGTACGCGAGGCTTTCTGTAGGCTCTGGCTAATAATGTTAGCTCCCCAGAAGTTTTAGTTTGCCTCTCCAGTTCAAATGAATCTTTGATTGTATGAAAGAAAATGCACTAAATTACACAAGTACACAACTATCGGAACTGGCTATCCATTTGAAACCTATGGCCTTCTCTGGACATTTCCACATTTAAAATTGTAACTTGTGCATTTGGTTCCTTTGAGCGCTTATCTCAATTTTATAGAAGGATGAAGATGGACATGGAGAATGCAATGGTAAAAGTTGAAGTTTTGATAGTAAGTCACAGGCCACTTGTATACTTATGATCAAATATTATGAACTTCCTAGATGCACGAAGGGGTGAACTATCTGCTGACAAAAATGTGGTAACTTCCAAATGCACATTTGCACTTGTAGGAGGACTATGACACTGTATGAAAAAAATGGATTAGAATTATTTATACCTCTCCTTTAAATTGTGGGTTAGTTGGATTGACCATGAGAACTGCTTCTGGGTAAGCAAGCTGTTCACCTCTGGGCTTCATACGGTCCTCTGGCACTGGCATTTCCCTCTGCCTGTTATCTTCTACGACCATGTAATTAAACCTGCAGGTATCACGCTACCTTATAGTTATGACTAACGCAAAGGCAGTAACTTCATGACTTTTTTGTTTTTGTTTTTGAGGAGCATAAAAAGCTGATAGGAATGTAATCTACAAACTTACATAATGAAACATCATTCTGACTACTCGAGTACCTCTTGATATCTAGGAATTTCATTAAAACTATATCAAAGTACATAACGCAAAATAAATGAACTTACTTGTGTCTTTGAAGCTTGAAAGCAAGCCTAGCGTTAGGCATACCAAAAGCAGGCCAAGCTCCTCTCTCAAAGATACCGTAAGAGAAAATGCCAGACTCTCCACGGAGCATGACATACCTGCAATTTGCATTGTTACATACTGCTGCTACTATGGTCATAATTTTGATTTCTTTAATGAATACAGCTATAAAAGAAGAAAAAAAAAACTTAAATAGAGCCAGTGATGGATTAGATTATACCTTTGGTCGATTTCCATAGGACAATCCTTCTTTGTGGCCTTAGCTGGATCATATCCAATTTTAAAGGACAACTCAATTTGATCTGGTTTATCCATGATGACACGAAAATCTGCACCCTCGATCCTATTAATCGTATAAGACAAAGCATCACTTGTGGTGAAAAATCGGCATGGTCTCAACTTCTACAGGAAATTTTTCATCAAAGCATCACTACGAATTTAACTTAATTTTGGGCTCTCAGAGATTACAAGGGAGCACAATGCTGTTTTCGATTCTTATTATTAAGCCCTAAGAGCAGTCTCATTATTGCCAAGATCAATTGATCAAATGTAAGTTATGGACTTATTGTGATATGGAAAAGTACCTTACAAATGTTCCTTTTGTTCCCTTCGTCCCAGGTAGAGCCCAAACAACATCCCAATACCTGCCAATGGTGGAAGTAAAAGAAAAGTTGTTCACTGGAAATGTTTTACAGTATACAACTGTGGAGACTGGAGTTAGGGTAAGTTTATCCCTACAACTTACTTGCAACTATACACAAATTTTAATGCATGCCACATTAGCTTGCAACTCTATTTCCACTTCCACATTATCCCTACAACTTTGTTACAACTCCTTTAAACTTGTGCACATTTATTATGTATTCCAATTTCCTTTATTTTATTTTTATAAAAAAGCTTAGATATTACAATTTTGAGAAGAAATAAAATAAAATAATGAACAAAAATTTAATGTAGAAGAAAGAGAAAGTTGCAAGGTGAGGTATTCATATGAATACCCCATCTTACAACTTTAGCAAAGTTGCAACAACATTATCCCTGCAACTGTGGTTGCAACTCACTTGCAACTCACCAAAGTTGCAGGAATAAGGTTGCCCTTAAATCAACCATGTGAATTACAGACACTTGATCAAATGGAAGAACATACATACCCTCTATCGTTTTCGGGATTGAGCGTATCAAGAACGTTGTCGATGCCATTGTACTTAATTCCAGTAACAAATCCGGCTGGTTTGGCTATTGTGACTGCTAGAAGACCATTATCCAAAATCACCTGGTGGTTTTGTATGAATGTAATGGAAAAAGAATTAGACTTTGTATTTCATACACTAATATCGTACCCTTATTTTCAATGCAGTTTAACACATATATTGGACCAAAAATACCAACTTACAAATTTGTCTTGAATTATGAGTTTGACAGGCGGAAACGATTCTGCTGGAGGGGATGGTGGCAATTCTTCAGCTGGGGGCACTGCTGGTTTTCCTGCATGTGGAACACCAGCTGGTTTTCCTGGCTTTACGACAGCGGGAGCAGGCCCAGCTGGTTCATCTGCAGCCGGAACTTGCCCTGCTGGCTCATCTGCAGTGGGCGTGGGCGCTGCTAAGTCAGCTTGAGGAGCTTCTGCCTTTGGTTTATGTTTCTTTACTGGTGCCAATGGTGGCTGTTGTCTGCCGAACAATGTAAATTAAAACATCAAAACTTATTGGAAGTTTGGAACATATTTTGCCTTCGTTAACATCACATGCTAGACTCGATGCAAAAACATAATACAGATTTGACACTAAGAATAGCAATACGATTCATTTCCCTGGAAAAATGTTTTATGTATGTGCAGTTACTGATTTGAAGTTAGGAAAAATCAACAAGACTCAAACGGGAAAGGTTAACGAGTGATTATTTATGCAAAAACGAGTATAATTAGACTTTCAAATATCAACTAGAAGTAACAAGCAAAGAACACATGAAAATTTTCACTTCAAAAGTTCCGAGACATCATGTTTCGACTTAAAGACCAATAAATTATCATGATGACTACCTTGATTGAAATGCATATGTTTTTCATTGTTGAGTATCTATACTATTTAAAATTAGTTTCAATTAAAGAAGAAAGTAAGACTAATGAAAAGTTTCTGGTGTTTTTGATTGGTGTGTGTCACCCTCCCTATTTTAGGAGCAGACTCAAATTATTATATTCTTGTAGCATTACGTGCGTTTTTTTGATTTCTGGTGGGTAAACTTTTTTGGTTTTTGTGAATTAAATGGTAACACCACACCGGCAATGTTACTTAGACACTAGAAATTTTCTTGAACCTACGTACCCATGAGTAAACAATTTGTGTTTGCAGCCAGCGTTCACCGAAATAGCTGATACCTCAGTGCATGAGATCATGAAGGGATATTTCTTGGTCTTAAATGGCCCATAAAAGAACTTCAAATCCCCGCTAAGTACCAGATCAAGTTTCATGTCCTCTTTTTTGATACTTCTCTTGGGAATTTCCACCTCTCCATGAGAACTCACCTTCAAATGTGAGGCACCCTTAGCCTTTTGCACAAAATTTTGTACATGAGTTTCTCCTAAATGTGCCTGAACCTCGTCCCATGTTGTTGTCATTACCATATTCCCAAAATCTACTGATAATGCATTCTTATTATCTGACTCCAAATTGAAATCAAGATCAGTTGACAGCACCTGTTTACCCTTCAATGGACTAGCTACACTAAACTTAGAAACTAGTACGGTTTTCACTTGGAAACTCGGCACATCAGCCCTCTTAAACGCGTTTAGTAGGATAATCGCGTTGATTAGTACGGTCATTATAACTAGCCCAGCCACAAAGGCTACACAAAAACCTATAATTGTACCCTTTCTTCGCGTCCTGACGCCTTTGTTGTTGAAATCATATCTTCCATGCGCAGGGGGCCTAGGGAGCCCCTGCGCGTTTAGGCTTGAGGATTCGCTCTCCATAAGAGGGGGAGTAGTATTTGGGTCGTAAGGAGACACAAACATACAAAAATTATGCCTCTCAATTACTCTCCCCCTAGCTCTTTTTTTCTTTTTATTTTTCCTTTTTTTGTTTTTACTATGGAAAATTTCCTAACATCTAAAACAAAAAGGGAAAAAAAAGTCTGTACAAGAAGTTTGTATCTTCTGAAATATATGTGTTGGCTGTCATGAGGATGCATGTTTTCTATACTTAGGGTGGTATGTTCAATTGTGAGGAGGATAGCATGCCAAAAATAGCGAGGTCGAGATTTTGTGCTCTTTTGTGGGACTTTCAAAATTCTAGGACAAGCTGACAGAAAGGAAAAACACAAGATGATCGTCAACATTCTGTTGATTTTCACCATCCAAAATTTGGTATGTATGTTTCCTACTTATAGGGAAATTTTATAGCCAACCAGTTTCTCTAGATTCGAGGTCATTGTCTTGGCAGAAAGTGCAAAAACTCGTAGTAGTAATTCCATGACAAATATCCTTATCGTTATTGCTTTGTCAAAAAAAAAAACTGAGCTCTGACCCCTCATTCACTGACCAAAAAAAATGGGAAAAAAAACTGAGCTCCTTCGATGGTGCGAAGTTGGGTTGAGAGGAAATGAACTAAACAAACTAAATCAAATTTATACAATAACGAAGGTAAGGTAGGCTGAAACAAAGGAAACTACGATGAGCTAAACTGAGCTACAGTGTTCCTACCGAAAAGAACAGGTTAGCTTGATCTAAGCACATTGTGCAGCTCCTGGCTCCTGCAAGTCTAACTGTATTCTGTAGCACAGGGGTGGGGTTATACTACTTAAACGATACCCATATAGGGCCATAGAGAAGACGATGAGGGGTGCTCAGGGTTAGGGGTGAGGACGTATGGCCGTATGGGTATTGTGCACATTTGAGAAGGCAGAGACTCGAGTCAATCACCAAAAAAAGAAAAGAAAAGAAAATACCTAAAGTCCCAGGCTGTAGTAAAGCAACGGCACAAAAACAAAAAAAACACTACAATAATTACAGCCACTCAAAGGTTCCTAATAACAAATTCACAGGTATTGATATTACCCACTCTACTCTCAAGGAGGATAAAAAGAAAAGAAAAGTACAATGACGATTAACATGGTAATCTAGGATTCCTCATGGGAGAAGACAACATGAATTTGTTAATGCAACTTAAGAATCCAAAGCCCCTCGTACAAATACATCAATTAACACACTAATTAAGATTCCTTATGAAGTGACCCAATTTAATCCTCTACCGGAAAGATCCATCATCAGCATCACTAAACTTCTCGGGTTGGGGGTCACTGTCCTCCTTAATGCTCGAACTACAAAGCTCCCCAATCCTCCTAGTTACCTCAGACATCGAAGGACGGCTATCAGGGTGCTGGGAAGCACATTCTAATGCAAGCTCTAGCAATTGAACCATCTCCTCTTCAGCATGCTGGTATCTAAGGAGCTCAAGATCAAAACACTCTGTAGCCCAGTCGTCCTTGACAATGGACTGTACCCATCTTGGCAGGTCAACACCTTCCTCATTCAGTACGGCCAGTGAGGGTGCTTTTCCTGTCAGGAGCTCCAAGAGAAGGACTCCAAAACTATAGACGTCGGCCTTCTGCGACACACCCCGTGGGTCAGTGACTTCCGGTGCACGATAGCCATTGGACCGGGGTGGCGCAGAGGAGGGACCAACAACTTGGGAAAGGCCAAAGTCTGAGACGTGGGGCTCATAGGATTTGGTAAGTAGAACGTTGGAGGATTTGATACTTCCATGGACAGTGTTGGGGCCTTGAGAGTGGATGTATGAGATGCCCCGAGCGACTCCAAGGGCAATGCTTGATCTCAATTCCCAATTTAGTGGTGTCCTACCTGCACCTTTGTTTCCTACAAAGGATGGAAAGGTGATGAAGCAATGAACAAATGGTTCTGACAATTGGACAAATATGATATGACTAGAAGTGGCAAGAGCAACAGTTGTTCAGTAAATGAAGATCAGTCTACCAAAGGATCTTAGTCTGGCCACATTAGCATGTCCGCACAGTGACCAATTAATCTAGATAATCCCATCAAAGAAGTACACAGGAACCACACAGATCACTAATGAGGATCTACTACAACTCAAAACCTATATCTATGACAGCAAAAGATGATACTGCTCAATGCTTGATGGTCCAGAGATAATGATATATCCGATAACAGACTTTAAAACAGAACATGAAGTGTCATTACCCGGAATGAGTGAGCAAATGGGCAGCTGACATATGGATATGTGAAAACATTAGACAGAACATCTATAATCTGAATTCAACAACTATGTTGTCAGCTGAAATTAGGATGACTGTAGCAGAAGGAATGAAGCCAATAATTGCGCAGAGCATTGACACAACACTAGCACTAAATTGGAAAACTGTAGTCAAAAACTAGGACGCACACTACTATCGCCTTATTCGCTTACAAATGATCTATCACATTGCAACTACATTTATCCAAAGCATGGATAAATAAGCATGTATAAAGGTGTGATTGTTAAATATACAGCAAATTGTATCTGATAACTTGAAAAGAAGATTTTGAAGGGAAAAAGTACTCATATCAGCAAAGATGGGCAAGAGGCAGGGTTATGTACCAAACATAAGACTAACAAACAAACACAATTTACCCCTTCTTGAGGCCTAAGCCATGGCAAACTCTAGTCCATGCTAACCAGTCTCACATAAAACTCAATCACACACCTCACACATAACTCAAAAGGTCACGAAAACAGAGACCAAACAGAATGAAAAAGGCAAACTACAAAGTTTCGAAAAGAGGGAAGGGGAAAGGACAGAGGGAACAGAGTGAGTGACTCACCATGCAAGAATGCAGATAAGCTTCCCATTGGCATGTAATCAAAGACCAGAAGTTTCTCATCCCTGCTATAATAATAGGCCCTAAGAGGCACCAAATTCCCATGCTCCATAGCCCCAACAGCTTCTATCTTCTCCTTGAACTCAGTCTCCGAGATAAACACATCCTTCAACCTCTTCACAGCCACCACAGTTCCAATTTCCAATACAGCCTTATAGGACGTTCCAAATGTACCTTTCCCTAATACTTCGGCAGAAGCTCTCAGTAGATCCTCTAAGTCAAATACCTTTCCACCAACCCCATCTCCGAAAAACACCAACTTCTTGTTCGGACCTCCACCATTCACCTCTTCTGCTTTCCCATTCCCATTTGTTGTCATTGCAGCAACTGCAGCAGCAGAAACCGAATACCCATTACCCACACCACCATTCTCCCCTTCACCAATTGGTTTATCCCCACGAACATCAACCCCTAATTGCTTATTGATCGACGACACATCGACTGCATTGCTCTGTTTGCTCTTCCTCTTACAACAGAAAAACACTACAATCATCAAAATGATAGCCAATGCAACCACAGAACCAATCACAATCCCAGCAATCGCCGCACCTGACAACCCCTTTTTCTTAATCTTATCTTTAGTAGTCATAACCCCTGTACCTACACGAACAAAGAACAAACCTTGAACAACCAAACCCAATGAAAATTGAATCATAAACACATATTACATCATTAGAAAAACCAAACAGCTTCCACTTTGACAACCACATAAAAAGGTCATAAAAATTGGCAACCTTCCACAAATGACCCGACTTTCTTTACTTTGAACAACCATACACATTAAAACCACAAGCATGAACCAGCCAAACACAAATATAACAGCACATAAAACCCACAAAAGAATTAACATAAACTCATCACTGGGGCAAACCACCACGATCTCAAACTACACACAAACTTACTCTAACAACTTCAATCCCATTTTATCTTATGAAAACAACAAACCCTCGCACTGTCAAACACTTTCTAACTAAAAGACCACATTAATTCATGAAATCACAAATATACCAATATTAGTCACATCACTAGTATCCAACTCCAAACCAAAAACTACACAACAATAACAACGTCACAAACAATCATTCATTCATTTCCAAAATTAAAACCGAAATACTCCCTCCCTCCTTTCTTCCAAACTTGCCACATTACATCACTATCACTATTTTAATTTCAAACTACCCACATGACATATCATTGTCACACATTAACCACATTTCCAAACATTAACTAACTATCAACATGACAACTAATTTAGCACAAGCAAACTATTACCAACAACAACAAACACTAATCAAAGCAAAAATCTAAGAATAAAATTTGTGTGAACCCGTTTCATATATGAGACTGGGTGAAGAGGGGTCATTAATATTTACCCGAGGGGTTATTAACCACTACCCGAGGGGTCATTAATACACATTCTCACATATGAAACGGGTTCACACATTTTTTTTGCGGAAAGTAGAGAACCATTACCAGCAGCAAGACCAGGGCAAATACTCAGAGGCTTGCCACAAAGCCTAGTACCGCCAAAAGCAGTAACCGGCATTCTACTCAAACTAACCGGAACCGAACCGTTCAACCGGTTATTCGAAACATTAAACAACTCTAACTCCAACTTCAACTCAGGCAAACCACCACTCAACTCATTATTCTCCAAATACAAACTCTTCAACCTCTTCAACTCACCCAAAAACAAAGGCACTTCCCCACTAAACTTATTATCAGCCAAACTAAGCCTTACCAACTTCCCCATTTTCCCCACCTGACGTGGCACCTCCCCACTAAAGTTATTCTCTTGCAAGTTTAACCCTCTAAGCTCAGTCAAAAGGGAAAGATCTTTCGGCACTTGACCTGACAAATGATTGAACCTAAGACTAAGTTGTTTTAGCGAGGTCAAGTTGGTAAATACACCCTCAGGGAGGGTCCCACTAAGAGAAAACCCTGGTAAACGTAAGGCTACTACGACGTCGTTTGAGCATTGTATGCCTACCCATTTGCATGGGGAGGTTTCGCTTGTGTTCCATAGTAACGTGCGCCCTCCTACAGAGGATCGGAGTGTTAGTAAGGCTGCTTTGGAAGAAGTAAGATCTGGGGTTGAGAGGGTTGTAGTTGAGAGAAAAAAAAGGAAAAAGAAAATGTGCCAAATGGAAAAGATGGGTATTTTAGTCATTTTTTGTTGGTTTTTTTGAGGTTTTGGCAATGTGGGTATTTTTTGTTTTTGGTTTTGGAAGTGGGTTTTTGTTGGTTTAGTGTTTGGTTGAGGTTTTGTTCATGTTTCAGAAATCACACATATGAGCAAAATGGTGTTTTTTGGGTGTTTTTGTTTTGTTTTTCCTTTTTTTTTTTGGTTGGGTGAGTGAAGGAGAGGAGAAGGAGGACTACTTTCTCTCACCACACACTCTCACAAAATGAGTTGATTGTCTGGGTAACAGATGCAATAGCAGTGAACAGGCTGGGAGCAATTAAACCCTACCAGTTTTGCAGTACTGTTGCCTGCTGTTTGCACTGATGAGTGTGTGTGAGTATGTGTGAGTGTGATTAAAGTAGGGAGCACACACAACATTGGTTGGTGTTTTTATTCAATTTCTTTTTATTTTTGTTTATTGGGTGTATTGTATTTATGTTGCTTTTATATCTATACCTTCCTGCTTTATCGGTCTTTAATGGGTCAATGGGTAGTCTTTGAACTTTTTCAGTGTAAAGAAAAAGGAAAAGGAAAATGTTTTATGACACTCCCATTTGTGATTTGTTAACAAGTTGTTTCTTTTTTATTTTGGGTAAGCAAGATGAGGGACATTGCCTTGATTTGTTAAGTTGTTAAATGTGGACAAGTTGCTTTTATTGCTCAGTGGTCAGTGCCCTGCTATTCCTGTGCTTTGCCCCTTTACGTGCACTAGTAAAAAATTGGATTGTGATTTTCTTTTTGGTTTCATTTCAATTGGATGTGTGAATTTAAATAAAATAATGAGATTACAGTTCATTTTGCCTAGGAGAATGGTATCTTAGGCTTTTCATGTCACATGGGACCTGAGTGTTTTATGAGAAGATTAGATTTTGCACTTTTGAGAGCTCAGGCGGTCAGGCCCAATATATATATATATCTGGGTGACTTGGTGGATGGAATGCAAATGAGACGATGTTTTGATTTGTGGACTTTGGGCTTTAGTTCATGAGGTCAATTGCCTTTTTATTGGGGCTGGGTTGCTAATAAGTTGCTCTAACCTGTGAGCTATTCAGTTAAGGCCCCGCTTGGACTGGGGCAAGTGATTTTGCCAGGAAAGTTAAAGGATGGATCCAAGGATAAATTACATTCTGACCAAAATGCCCATAATAATTATCTCTCCTTCCCCGTTACTTATATTTCTTTCCTCTTATACATCTCCCATCTCCCGACCCCTGCATCTCTCTTTCCCACTCATTGTTGACTTATATTTCTGCGCCAGCACCACCACCACCACCAAGTCTGGCATACATAGAAATGAAGTCATGGAGACAGTTTTCAAGATATTACATGAACCCATCTAGTGGGCGGTTATACTCTCAATCTAATCACCACCATATTTGTCAACTTAAACATTGAATTGCCGGCGACATCATGCCATGATCCAGATTGATTTCTTATTGGCGGACAGAGCATCCTCATTTTCCACCGGCACTTAAATCGGGGAAGTGTCAAATAGGTGCCTTACGTTTGACAAAACGTGCAATTAGACTCCTTACATTTTTATTGTTACAAATCAACTCAACAAGTTTCAAAGTGTGCAATTTAACTCCCCTTTGTTTTTCTTACAATAAAAAATAGACAATATCAATTTACTAAAAATATTAACGGTTTGGCTAGTCTGTGCCCTTGGGCACAGACTTAGCCTCATTAATTAGCCCATTATTCCATTGGAATTAGCCAATTTTCTAGTAAATGAAAAAATACAATTAAATGT
>ONZK01000062.1:194893-207245 GCA_900322385.1 Pharnaceum exiguum | reverse complement strand
ATTAATTAATTAAACTAGAATTAGCTATTGGGATAACCAACCATAGCAACCTCAAAAATCAAAGTAATTTAAAAGAAACAATAAAGGGAATGCATGCATAGTCTTCAGTGTATATGACGTTGAAAGAATCATCTCCATCTTTCAACTTTAGGTGATTATGCACTATAGTAAAATGACTATGAAAACCTTCCAATACTTCTTATTTTTGGTGAAGATGTTGGAAGTCAATACTTCAATGTAGCAATTGGTCAATCTCGGAAACAACCTCTCTGTTTTCTTAAATAGGGGTAAGGTTGTGTACATCCTGACCCGAGTATCTTCATTTAATGGGGATTTACACTTGATTGTTGTTGTTGTTGTTGCATGCATAGTTTATTACTCAGTAGCTTTTGAGTAGCATTCGGAACCTTGACGGAGCAATTTCAGGAAGTATTTGATACACCGAGTGTACCTGGTACATCAAAAATGTAACTAATGATATTTATTGAAATCCTTTGGAAAAAACAACCGGATGTACTTGGTGTACCAAAGAATTGAAGGAGCAATTTAGTACTCCGTACTGCGTAATGTGCGTATGCAGCTCCTGTTTAGCTAACTTCATTATCCATCGACAAACTAAATTGTTGACATCATACGGAAGAACAAACCAAGGGAGTAGGGAACTCAGGTAGAAGCACATATGGTATTCGTAAGGCAGAGATAAAAGACACAGCTAGTGCTCTCTCTGTGATTTCCGGTCTTCTTGCAACAATGACTTTCGCAGTTGCGTTTCAGATGCCTGGAGGACTTAATAGCGATAATAGCGGCTCTCCCGTCCTCCTTAGCAGTGTGGCTTTTACCATCTTTCTCATCTCCGATTTGTTGGCAATGAGCGGCTCTATGGTAGTCCTTTTTATTCTCTTGTTGGTGATAGGCTCTCGCAAAATACAGGACTCTTTCATTCTGCTGGACCTCTCAATATTTCTGCTGCAATTATCCTTTGTGGCAACCATTGTGGCTTTCATGATGGGTGTATACGTAGTTACTGCGGAGAAGACTTTGTGGTTGGCTATCTTGGTATTGGCAATTTGCTCTATGATCATCGTTATCACTTTCAGAACACTAATCCTCTACATCACCAAAAAAATTGGGCTACTGATTGATATGCTGCGCACCGTTAATCAGATTTCACCTGCAAGGTATAAGCAGCTCTACAATTCGAGACTCATAGGTGTTTGTGCGTCGGAAAAGGAAGACTGAATGGCATAATAGTCAAGTTGTCTACTAAGTACAGGATCAGTTGTATTTTTCTTGACTGCTTCAACATATAATAAAAACATGCTTGAAGAAACTTACTGCTATTAATTGTTTTCATAAACAGACTATTCATCCATATATGCTCATATACATCACTCAATTCATCCACTCTTTTCTGCTTCACTGATCTACCTCTTTTTCTCACAATCAAAAAGGGTTTCAAAGTCCTAAGTTCTAATCATCCTCTAATGTATTTTTCCTGTTCACAATTGCTTCTGATTCAACCCACCAATACCAAGACGTAAAACTAGCAACTACAAAATCAGTCATACTACGCAATGGTAGAATATGCTGGGCCTTCAAGACGAATATAATCATACAGGATCCCTCTCCAAGGGGTAAGGCCTAGAGGTTGTGTCAAGAAAATGGTATTATTCCCGGAAACAAATTTGCTGCCTGGTATGCTGACATTGAAGAGCCAGTACAAACCATGAATGCCATGCCTTGCAACTGTGTTGTCAAACCCTATTACTCCACTCGAGAATAACGCAGGAGTTTCTTGGCGATTATTAATCCTAACCTGTTACAAATAATAGTCACTTGTCAGTGAAAGGAGACCGCTGGTGTCAACCGTGTTTTCTGGCTGAGTTGGAAGTGAAACTTGACTGATGATTCGGCCTTATAAACTTAAATCATAGATATGAATATGTTTGTATAATGTCTTTTTTTCTATACCTCTAAATTTGAGCCAGTTGCAGATGCAAGTGCAACTCTCAGATAATAGGTTTCCTTTGTGACAACATTATCAAGTTGGAACTTGATCTGCCATGTGGTTCCATAATATGTCTCATTCACTTTCCTGCAAGAAATTATAGACAATCTTTTAGCTTTGCAATAACATCTTGGTTATAACCTCATTATCACATCAATTGTAGCCTCACTTAAAACAACTTCACTGGGATTAACGGCTCAGATAATGGAACCTCTTGACTAAAAAGAAATAAAGAAGAATGTAGGACTGGTGATTGATAGTATTACCTACAAACTTGAGAAAAGAACCAATCTTTCTTGTAGTCACTGACATTAACGGTATATACCAGATCTTCTTCAGGATACAGGTCACTGTACCTATCCCATAACCCATACTGTCGAAACCTGGAGAATATTCAGAGAGATCATCAATCAAATGTTGTTAAGTAAGGAATATGTTGGTCTGACTGTACTGTTGCTTAGAATGCAGCAAAAGACATACTTATCATGATCAATGTAAAGCTTATTGACAAGCTTTGGGTCAGGATCAGGTACGAAGAATTCAGCAGCAGAGCGGTCAGGTGTTCCTATCTCCCACAAGGTTGGTCCATCTCTTGGTGGTTCATAGATAAGGTCACCCAAATTAACATCATCTCCTGTTTCGAAATGCATGTTAGTATAAATACTACAGTGGGGGAGGGGGGACTTCAACTGTGACACCTTGTGTCCGGCCTGAAGGACTACGATTTTGACTACTTTTTCTCTTGGCTGAGACATTTTTAGAACTAGGCCAAACCCTGGTTGATTCTAATGCCACAAGTAGTGAACAGAATAAAAATGAGACCAACCTGCTGTTATTTCGAGGGTGGTATTGTAAACATAATCTCCAATGACACCAGGGACCCAAGCGTAGAGACTGTAGTTGCCAGGCCTTATATTATCGATCTTGAAGTAACCTTTGTCATCTGTTGTTGTCCAAAATTGATATCCCTGAGAAATGATATTTATCCAATCAAGATCAATGCTTGATATTGTATCCGAACTTTAATTTTAAAATAAAACATAAATACGAATGGACTGTCGTGGTAAATGATGCAGAGACACTGAAAGCAGAGAAATGGCACTATAAGTTAAGATTGACCTTGCTTTCCCTCTGCCAAGTTCCAGCTTCACCTGGTGCAGCAAGCCCCACGTAAGATGCATTTGCAGATGTATTTGTTTTTAGGTACGTGTCATAGACAAGTAAGCTACCGCCGACACTGCCCCTTTGCTCAGACGACGGATAATCAGCTGACACTGCAAAGCTATAAGGCCATTGCTTGGCTTCAGTGGTCAGCTGCAATTAAAGACATCTTTATTTGATCATTGCTACTCTAAACATAGGCACTCCCATAACAGTACTATTGTTGACAGCGTAAGGTGATTATTTACTTGTTCTCATCTTCAGAGACACAGAGTCATGGATCCTTACCTGCTGTTTTGCATCCTCCCATAGTTGGTGTGAATCCTCTCCCTTTGGCACAGAATTAGCATAGACAAAAAGCGGACCAAGCACTTTCTTCCACGGCTCTCCATCTGTAAAATTTGCCATCAGCTCCTTGCCGGAGTAATGAGTACTTAGGAGTACCTAGAATCAAGCAATACTCTGTCAGCGAACCTATTTCCAAACCGAGTTAAGCATAGTCTATAGGTTCCTTTTTTTTTCCGACAATTGTGAATAGAGGAAGCATATAGCTAGTGTAGGTACTAGTATTAGATGTCACTGAAACAGGCAGAGTGAGGTTCAATTGGGATGGCAAATGACAATGATGGAGAGAGTTGAAGTATCTTCATCCTTCATTCTAAGCAGTAGTGAACTTACCGATAGAGATGTTGGGCCAACATGTGACGTAAGGTATTGTTTAGTTGGTCCTGCAGAGCGGAACTCATTGTTTGGTGTGATTTGCCACAGTCCTGTAGGGGGATCATTACATATCCACCCATGTACTTGTATGTCTTTGGCTTGCCCCGAGTATTGGTATTTGTCATCAACCTATAATAGATTCAAAATGTTACATTACATCAAGATCAATGGAAGAATGTGTCATAACGTTTTGCAGGGGTAAGATTAGTACTTCTCCTTTGAACTCGAGTTCAATTGGGTTTGTGAGTAAAACAGCTTCAGGATAAGCTAACTGCTGGCTTCTTTCAGGGGTACGATCATCAGGAAGTGGTAATCTCCTTTGTCTATTATCTGCCATAGCCATGTAATCAAACCTGCAACGCAGTAGAAGGGAATAATTTGATGTTGCTATGCCATCATTCTACAACCGCAAGGTTGTCAACTATGATTCCTACTGGTTTCATTTACATCTTTATAAAACTTATTTAATACAAAATTCAAAAGGAATTGGTAGAATCACAATCATATCTTACATACCATACTTTGTTGAGCTTGAAGGCAAGCCTGGTGTTTGTTAGAGTGAAACCAGGAAATTCTTTTGGACGATCATATATAGAATAGGTATAGAATCCAGAAGAGTTGCGGAGCATAATGAACCTACATTGGAATATAATACCATGATGTAGATTAATAGTAAATCCTTAACAGAATAGTTGTGCCAGCAGAAGGTAAAGTATACAATATCTAGTAGTAGGACCTTTTATCTATGTTCAAAGGGGGGTATATGCCCGAAAGAGATGAGTTCCATGTTCTGGTAAATGAGACCTCTACGTGCTCATCTGTTTCCACTAAAACTTTAAATTCCGTGCAATTAAGCCTGCAGCATCAACTGAACTATGAGCAAAAGATTGAACTAAGAGCAACTGCTTACAAATGTCTCAGTAAAAAATGAAATTTCATGGACTATGAGCTCCGAGCCCTTACCTGTCCAGGTTTCCCTTTTTTCTTGTCACTCCTGTTCCAGTCCAAACAAGATCCCAGTACCTGTAAATTATAACATTTATTTCAGAATTAATTAAACTGATTTTTTTTTTATTGCCCGCCGACCGGTTCACTTGCTTCAACTACATTCGGACCCGATCTAAGTCGCACACCTCACAGTGGTGGTGAGTCTCCTAATGAGATACAACTGAAATAGTTTAGATAAATTGCATGGGCACATGACTCTGGTCTTATGGCATCAAACCTTCATCAATTAACAAATATCAACAAATCTTTGAGTTTATAATTGCACTATACAGGTTGGTCGAGAATTCGAGCTAATATTTGGCTGGATTTTATTGAACAAGATCTTATTAAGACAGAACATTCAAAAGAGATGATAATAGTATAGTATAATCATACTTAATGAAATAAGAATGAAGAATACTAGTGATATAGCAAAGGATAATTCTTACCCTCTATTAGATTCTTCATTGAGTTCTTCAAGCAAATTAGCTATGCCGTTGTACTTAATTTTGGTTACACTTCCCTCTGGATTTGATATTGTCACTTGAATAATGCCATTGTCCAATACAATCTGCGACGCGGACGAGACATGAGATTGACTTGAGAGTCGTCCGATTATTCATACATATCAAAAGATATTACTCTAAATACGTAATTGGATTATTCATACATATCAAAATTAAAGATATTACTCTAATTATAATAATACGTAATTAACAAAAAAAATTACACACTGCTGTCTCCCCGGACATCCCCGTGTTGAAGAGTATTGGCCTATTGGGGGTTTCTTCTCCTATTTTAAGCAGTCCATACTCATTGAGTCATGGATAAGTATCTACGGTGCTTTTCAATTTGACATACTTGTATAAAAGGTTATATGCGTTTTTTTCTCTTGATCAATTTGGTTGCATTTTTTTCACTTGATCAATTTAGTTGAGTTGAGTTCAATACAGTACTTTACTCGGTCAAACAAACAAAATATAGCTAGAATAAATAGCACTGTCAATTTTTAGTTTCATTTTGGTTAAACCATAGGTATATTTTTAAATCCAAATCGTTAGGGTAGGCCAATCTAATTTGCAGCGGGTCAACCCACTTAGGGGTAAAGTGCTCCCATCAAGCGGAGTCTCCATTCACAAGGTTCAAACCCTTTCAAATAAATTTCATGCTACCTCAAACAAAAAAATTAAATTAAAGTGTTCGTGCTTTTACTTCTTCGTTGTTTCTCTAGTATATCAAATAGGAGTAGCACATTAGCATGGGACATGTCTTACGTGATTATCTTGGTACTGAAGTTGCACTTTTGGTGATGGCCCTAGCAATTCTTGGGCGCTTCTTCTGTCTGATCTAAGCTCAACTGTTGAATTACTGGTAATTGAGGCATACATTGAAAACATTAACAAATTTGCATGTCTAAAACATCTATGCGAACTTGTTATACCATATAGAAAACACGAAAACATTAACAAATTTACCTGTCTAAAATTTGTGCAGACGATGAAACTGAGTATATAAGGTTAACAAATACCAGAACTAAGAGGCTGATTGTTTGAGCACTTTTTACCATCGTCATGATGATTAAACCGGTTCTGTGTATCAACATAATATTAACCACCATTAAGAGAAGAAAAATTCAAAAGTTAATTTGCAATCAAACCGTATTTATCCGTGGAGTTCAAGGTGCAATGCAAGTTTTTGCAAAAATATAAAAAAATGCAGGAAAGTAGATGCATTAAACGTAAGAAATCAAGATTATATTGCAGATTTGGTAAGTTATTGGTGATGGAAGATGATTTGATTCCTTAGAGGTAATCAGTATCTACTTATGATTATATCATTCCTAATCAGTGTAAAGTACTAGCTATACATTGCATATTGGGGTTAATACTGATTGCTGAACTTTCTCCAAAATAAAAAAAAATTGATTATTGAACGAATGTGACATCAGTGAGTATGCCTCGATACACTCCGCTCCCTGCTAAATACTGCGTCTATTCGCTTCCCCTACATGGCTACATACACGCAACTTTATCTTTCAATTCCTTGCTTTATTACTTCCATACATCCCACCTTCTATTTTCTTTTCTGATCGAGTTGATGGTTTCACATTAGAAGTGATTTATTGTGAAGAGGAACATTGTACATTGGGCAATGCAAGCTCTTACGTCTTAGGTATTACCACCTCCAAAAAAGCTCTTACGTCTTACCAAAGTGTCACGGTAAATGTCATTTAATGGTCCAAACACGGTAAATATTAACATGTGGGAAAGGATGGTACTTTCACCCGCACCCGCACCCGCGCCCGCTTCATATCCATTTCATCGACTAATAATAAATATAAAACGGGCTCAAATGAAGATAATTCAAACTAAATGAATTTGAAATGGGTTAGATATGAGTCAAGATCTTCTCTAATACTAGAATCCATAATTAGCACATTACATATTCCATTATGAGTAAAAAAGAATTCGATTAATGTCGGAATATGTGTTGGATTGTGTCCCACATTACTCATTTGTAGTGGTCTAGAGGTTTATATAAGTAAGTGGGTGCCCTTAACTCATTGCCAATTGGTTTTGAATTGATCCTCAAAAGTTATATCACCTCACCTTGGGCCCAATATAATATGGTATCAGAGCGGGCCTTGGGCATGTTATTGTTGTTGTTCCCCATTATGCCCACAGTTATTAGCCCATAAGTGACATTTGTGTGAGGCGGGGCTTTCAGTTTAATTTCCTTCAGTTGAGCCCACGCGCGTGTGACTCCCAAAGAGGAATATCCACACTTAAGGCCCAAAGTGGTCGGCCCATAGTGGCCCTTTGTGTGAGGCGGGGTGTTGTAATATGTGGTGGATTGTGTCGCACATTGCTCATTTGTAGTGGCCTAGAGGTGTATATAAGTAAGTGGGTGTCCTCCACTCATTGTCAATTGGTTTTGAATTGATCCTCAAAAGTTTATATCACCTCTCCTTGAGCCCAATTTAATAATTCAATTGGCAACTACCATCTCTACATTTTGGATTCTTTTGTAGTGATGAAAGTTGTCTAGTCCGAGGATGGACATCTCTTTAGATTAACAATGTTGCACGGACACTCCTTTTATGTGTCGTGTCTGACACGGGACATGAGCCTAAAGTTGTAAAATTATTACACTAATTTAGTAATTTTAGAGTTTCTAACCCCAAATACGTGTTCGACTTGACACGGATACGGCGCTTGAGTGAATTGGCGCTTGAGTGAATTGTCCATCCTACCGATACTCCGTATACTCATAATATATAGTCAACTATCTATATTGTAAGAGGAAATAGGGTCATTCAATTGCCCATATGAAATTTAGATATTATTTTTTTGACAGTGAAATTTAGATTTGTATCCTTACCAATTAGCTAGAAAAAACATAGCTTCTGAGGGCTGAAAGAACCCATATGATATGAAAAAGCACTAATTGAAACAAATTATTTGGGCTGGTGTACTGTCCATCATCCATGTGGGCCGGAACCCGCATATGACTTTTCAGGGTTATTACTCTTTTCCTATTTACAATTCTGGGCTTCACTGTCTACAATTTTTTGAGATCACTAACTACAATTAAGTTGAACTTCGAAGGTTTCATTTCACTACACATGGTTTTTTTTTTTTTTTTGTGACTTTCACTATTCGAGTTTTATTATTTTTTATTTGCTTACTTCCTTTTATGTATTTCAAAAACAGAAGTGCAAATAAAAAATGTAAACATTTTTCCGGGTATAGATTGTTAACTTGTTACGTTTACACCCTCTTAATTCTCCAAAGTTATATATGGCTTCATGGTTCGCATTTTATTTTGCTTTTTGTTTTTTGGGCGAGAATGGTTCGCACTTTTCTTAAAGTGGAATGGCAAGCCTAGCTAGCTAGTAATAGGCTAATAATAGCTAGTATAGTTCCATGTTTACTGGAGATACTTAGTAATGGAGAAATTGAAACTTATCGAAGATACATCTAATGCACCTCAAGTAACGCCCGCAAGCTAGCGAGCTACATAAATTGAAGTGGGTTATCAATAATAGAGTAAGACTAGTGATTATTGGAGATTACATAATTGAGAGATGATCAAGAGATATAACAAAGCAACTTACAAGAAGAGCTTGTAGGGAAAGTCCTAATGGTAGAGAAGATGGCATGGTCCAAAGGCCTCTATCTTGGTCTAGCCTCCAAATGCTCCCCCTGCTCGCAATTCACCACATTATTAGCTGTTGTCGTATGGACTAATAATAATGCCGACTAGTTTCACTCAGTAATACACCCACTCTGATCACATTAATGAAGCAAAGTACGTACTGTATTTGCTTGATATAAATATTAATCTATGATTGACAAAATGATCAAATGAGATGAAATTCCCTTTTTCACACCGGCCGTATGTATGACCTTAACAACATTATGTACCTGTTGAGCTTCGTGAGCATGGAAGGGGAAGAAATGCAAGAGCTGGATGTTGAACGGTTTTATATATATACGGAGTAAGTGTTGTGGAGATAGGTGACGATTGGCAAAGGTAGGAGCGGAGAATGAAGTAGCAGCTAAGAGTTCCTTCAGCTAGAATTAAAGCATTCGTATCTCTGTTTATGCTTCTTAGTACACCTTTTCTTCTGGTTTACTCTTCCTACATTTTTTTAGTCGGCTCACTCTTCTTTACACAAACATTCCCTCTCGAAATAAAGAAAAATGTCTACTTTATAATTAAAATTTTCCTCCTAATTCCAAACCCACAAACATGCGGCTGTTGTGATGGCAGATATAAAAGACAGCTATAAACATGCCATAGAAACTAGTCATGGTTCAGTTGGTCCATGCCTTTTGGGGCCAAGGGCAACCAAATATGTATATTTGAAACAAAACTATAGAAATGCCACACAAGTATATGCTAAACTAGCTTGGAAGTAAAATGAGTACATTCTACATACTTGAAAAACAAAACATTAAAATCAATGATATGTCTTATAGTATATCTATCCAAAATAAGTGTCTTCTTACTAAATGAAAATTAATCCAAAATAAGTGTTAGTTCTCAAATTTCAATGCATAATGGAGACACATTTTCCAAATTTACCCTTAGCTATTTTTATACAATAAAGTTATAACATTAATGGAAATTGGAATTTGTTGTAACTAATAGGGGTATATTAGATATTTGAATTAATTCCTTAATATATGTGTAAAGCTGCAAAATGACATTTAAATTGGATCAGAGGGAGTATAAGTTCTCTCGTGGCATGGTCGCATGGATATAATCTTCATTAGTAATATGCCTATTCATGGTTTACACTTCACAACAATGATTTCAGATTTATTTTATTTTCAGTTTTAGCTACTCAATATGTATCAATTCCCCTCCATTTCATAATTTATGTTACAAATTAGAAAGTTGTTCATTCACTTCTTAATTAAGGTGCAACTTAACAAGGACAAAACAGCATGTAGAGTGGGTAAGTCATGTTTGTGGTGGATATAGGATATTTCAACTCATCTGAGATGTTTTTTTCCTTTTGTTACAGGCTTTCAAGTGTAGTTGGTTAAGAGGCCTCTTCTTGAGATCTTAATAGAAGGGTAATATTCTATTTTGTTTGTTTTTGGCCCCCCGTGATGTGTTTTTGTTACGCTTCATACTAAAAAAATTTGCCCGTGAACGGCTGGGTAAAACCTTCTGTCACGAGCACAAGAAGAAATATGTAAGCCCCAACCACATGATGTTTTTGGCTCTTTGTTGATTGTTGTAACCCTACCTATGGTTGGTTTTCACCTTCCAGTTAACTTACAGTAGATTCTTGATCTCTCATCTAGCTAGCTAGTTCGTTCTTTATCTATAGAGTATGACCACAAACTTCAACTAATTAACTCAATCAGTTTATAATTGTCAAATTCACCCGTTTCCTATATCATTGAAATTCAACACAACAATAGTCGAGGCTAAGGCCGCTTTTGTTCATATGTAGTGTTGCGGTTCAATTTTTTCAAAAAAAATTAGTATATTTGATTCAGTTTAGTTTTAATTATAATTTTAATTAAGTTTAACTTTTTTCAATTTAGTTTAATATATTTTCCATTTCATTTCATGCCGTTAAAAGCAACAAAACACACCCTACTTATTGATACTCCTATCAAGATGATACTTTGTTATACAACACTAATGCATTGTTTGTGGACAATTGATCCAATTTCACGATTTTAGATTTCACTTAATTTCTGTTTTTGGGTGTCAACCTCATACAACACGCAAGGTAGCTTTGTTAATTTAGACATTTATTAAACTATTTACGATTAAGCTATGGACTCATATGGAGTACATATACCAAATCAAAGGTGATTTAGTACTCCTTCCGGTTTTTAGTTTTCTTAGGGTTCACTTTAACACAAGTTTTTAGGAGCCCCCGAATATGAGGGTACAATTACAATAATGCCCTGATGAGTTATGTGCAATTACTAAAAATGTCATTCAAAGAAATATAAAAAAATGAGAGGGGGACAAGAGCACATGGGATGGGGAGAGGAGTTAGTGAGTGGGGGAATAAAATAATGGGGAGGTGAGAGAGTTGTGAGAGAGGGATAAAAGAGTAATTTTATGTATGGGACCAACCCAAATAAGGAAATTTATAAGTTAAATAAAAACCTGCCCAAAATAGAATTACATAAAAAAAAACGGGAGGGAGTACATAGTTTTGCTTTATTGCCTTTTAGCAGGAAAACACACACATATCCTCTTCTTTTTTTGTGCCTTTTTGCCGATGTGGCCGGTCGACAGACAAGAAAGTGCTGGATTGATGTGAAGAAACTGAAGATTGAAGCAAAAGACATTACATTAGCCCCATAGGCCAACGGCAAATGTGAGGTTTGTTGACTTTAATTGTTTAAGTAGCCACACGCACATGGAGAACGGCTAGGCTGTTAGAATGTCACCACTCACCACTGAAACACACTGACTTGAAATTCTTAATTTTGCAGTGTTAGATAGTTCGATCACCTATATCGTTGTACTTTTTAGTTTGGTCATCAGTCATCACTATGCAACATAAAATTAAGTTGAGGTAGGTAGCTGCCCGTGGCCCATTTGGAGAATGATTGAAAATATCAAGTGAAACCATGGTGCAATATACTCGACAAATAATCTATGTTGAAGGCGATAATTTAACTGTTATCAATGCAGTCATCGGTAAAAGTATTGTACCGTGGAAGATTAAAAGCCTAGTACAAGATATACGAAGTCTACTTGAAAAAACTGACATTAATATAGTGGGGCACGTTTTTCGTGAAGACAATCGGGCAGCTGATTGGATGGCGAATTTGGGTCAGCAAATTCAAGATGAGGTGGTTTGGGATGCTTCTTGGTCCAGAGATCTAGATAGTTTATTATTAGCTGATAGATTAGGAGAATCCCTCGAGAGGAGGGCCTCCTAATCTCTTTTCTCCTCCTTACCATTTTCAAAAAAAAAAAAAAAAA
>ONZK01000062.1:144965-178455 GCA_900322385.1 Pharnaceum exiguum | reverse complement strand
TTGAAGCCTTTCCACATCCCCAACTAATCAGAGTATGACACATCATCACACTTAACAGAAAAATGTAACGGCGTTAGAATATGTACCCATATTGGTACAATTTTGAAAGTTCAGGTACCTTCTTGACATCTCTATCTCTACCATTATATAAAAGAGAGTCCATCACAACCCTAATCAAGAAACCCTAGCCCTTTAATGACAAAAAATAAATTAAAATAATTAAAATAAAAAATCAACAAAACCGATTGACTATAATTGGGGAAATGTTCTGTACACACAGCAAGTCAATACCCTCTCTTATTTCATCAATCAACACAATCACGGCAGTCAATCATTTTTAATCAAATCTTCTATATTTCCTTGGCTCCCTGCCATTTCCAATCCTCCTAATATATCCCACCAAATCAAAAACTATCTTTTGCACAAAACATTCGCATTATCTCATGTCAGATTATTTCCCCTCCCAAACAGCTTACTTGATTCTCATTAAGGCTTGCCTGATTTGTTAGATTTCACAAAATCAAACATCTATTACAATTTTGAATTCAAATTACACGATTGAGGGGGCGGGATATGCAAAAACGATGATTTACAGCTGCTATAAATTGAGGAGTAATGTCATGTTTTTCATTCGCTCACACCCTCTTCTCATTATCTCCTGTACTTTCCTGCTCCCGTCAATGGATCTTTCGAGCATCACCATGGCAAGAAAGGACATGGTTATTGCTAGGGTTGTCTGGCTCTGGAAAACATCTTGGGGAGACATTGAATTCATCCTACTTGATCATAAGGTACCACCCATGTATCAATCTATTTATTTTTCTGTGTTATGATTATTTTTTTTGGTTTTATAGTTTGGTTATTTATATGTTCATTTGTATTGCTTTAGTTTGTGTTATGTGTTGTTTGCGTTATGAAGTGTTCATTGAGGGTTTTAGTGCATTGAGATTGGTTTTCACTATGTCTTAAAGATTTGATATTTTGTTTATGAAGATATGATATGGATGATAATAAAGTATATGATAATTTTTGCTATTCTCTGTTCAATGGTGAGTATATGATAATATAATTTTTTTGTACTATTCAAATAATAAAGTCAAGCATGACATTTAGTGAGTTGAATTAGAGAGCAGTAATTCCCGAACTTTGATTTCAGTTTAAAGTGACATAAATGACCTTTATCAGTTGAACGAAATACTCTTATACTCTTGCTGAATTTGGGCAGTTCATTTCAAATAAACTTTGTCATTTGTCCACAACAAAATATTGTTGAAAGAATTGCTCATAAAGTCCGTACTAATGCCCCAAATTACCTGTTGCCTAATGTCTATATTTCAAAGAAACCAAGGTGATCACCTATATAAGATGAGGTCTGATGTTCACTCTTCAAATAATGGATATTCCTTTCTTCTTTTTAATGTGTCTGTCTAATATTGAGGAGAATATCCTTTACTGGAATAATAATTGAATTACGTTGGTATTTTTGGATTTTGTGATACTTATAATAGCTAAGTTTATTTGGCAGCATCTTATTAGTGTCTACAATCATTTTTTTTAACAGTGGGACTAGACGACTTGGCATATCATTCAGAAATGTCTAACTATTCTGTATCAAGCTTCAAGGATGTCTTCTTTGTGATATAAGGACAAAAGAGTGAATAGACTAATTCAAGGTCAGAGAGGTGAGCCTTTCTTATTCTTGGCAAATTACTCTTGAATTCTGGTACCTATGATCAGGTAGCTTGCTGATTATCATCGTATTTCAAATTGGAGTTCACATTGTAAACGCCACTGTTTTTATGCCTATTTGAACTAAATGTTTAAATAATGCTTTCTTCAAATAATCACAACCCAGTTATATCTCACTTGACATGGCACCCATATGGAGGTTTTCGTCGGTCACAAATATCTGCATAAAGTGTCTTGCCAAATTGTCGAGGGAAGGACTCAACACTGTTGGCAGCAACACTATCAATATTCAGTTCATGGTACCAGACATGGTTGATGGAGTGTACTATTAGATGAAAAAAGACAAGTACGAAGGTATGTTTAAGTAGAAAGCTATATCGATCGGCAGGTGCTTATGTATGTCACAAAAAATTGTGAGAGTACAATTTATTACCTTAGAAGAGTTAGGACTGAACCTTAAATTCGTAATTGTCAGAAGTGGCTTCTCAACTTTTCCTACAGTCTGAATCTTTGAATTTTGGAAATATGCTGTGGATTATGAAGTCAATGGAATACTTATCTCTATTTGAACTGCCGTCTCTGTTTCAAACTTTCACTTTTCTTTGAATTTGAGCTCTTATGGTTATATTATCACGTAGCTTGTGTTAAAATATGCTGCCACTCTATTACCTAAACTTTTAAGTAAACTGTATTTATGATTGCTTTGGTTAACACATGAAATCCATAATTCGAAAGCCTGTTGATTGTGTCCCTAAGCAGTGGGAGTGAGATACATGGGTATGTTATTTTTCCTCTATCTAGATTCTCATATTTTATTAAGCATGTGAAGTTAATTACTATGGTCCTATGCTTTATGCGTCTGCGTTTTTATTGTTTTTAGCCATGTACATATCTATTCACTGGCTGAGACCAATCCGTTTGGTTATTACATTTTCTTTTTAGTACTTGCAATGATATTCTCTAAACCTTGCACTTATGAGTGTCTACTTTGCTTGCTGTTTCATTTATAAATTGTCACAATTGATTCTTTCATTGCTCTTATGCCTTAAAGTGGTTTTGCCAAGGAGTTTCTGATCTATTTTTGAACTAAGAATCAAATATGCTCCCATTTGCATTATGTGCTAGAGTCATCCACTGAGTTCATGTGTGTCTATTGCATTAGCAATCTGATTGATGAAGGTTAGAACTAAGTTACATCATAAGAATTCTCTCATGCTTAAATGTAAGGGTAAACTTGCAGATACCAAAGAAGAACAAAAGAAAGCAAAGATTTTAGAAAAGCAACTTGAGGAACAAGAGATTTTGGCCGAGGCTGAGGACTCAGATGACTAAGGCAGGGGCTAAGTCACTGCTAATTAAGGCAGAAGACTTGAAAATTGTCTTAATGGTTGGGACGGTAGTATGCTACTACTTGATTCACTTGCTTCTGACGAAGATCAGATAACTATTCTGTGTCAAGCTTTAAGGATGACTTCTGACTGTTCTAATCAGAAGTTCTGACCAGAGCTAACAAAAAATCCTACATCTGTGAGTTTGTATAGCTCGCTTTATACCAAATTAGTCTTACTATGAAAAATATACATTACTATTTTTAATCGATGCTCTGGATTATTCCTGTATTGATAAATTGATGAACTTATCTTTATTTGTCTCATTATTCTGGAAGGGTTTATGTAGTGAAAGCTATTATAGATAGTCTTGAGAGTGTTGGGAGTAATGTCTGGTTTTATAAAACATGTAATGAGCATGAATCTGGTCTATTAGTCATTAAATATGACTTTGCAGGGAATCGAATCATTGATCAAAAGAGCCCTATGCTGCTGTCTGAGAACGGAGAAAGTTATGCTGTAATCGAAAGTAATAAGTAATCGAAAGTAATAAGCGAAAGTTATGTCTCTACCGTTATTGATCATGGTATGCCTTCTGTGGACAAATCACAAGTTTTGTACCACAAGTTTTGTAATCCAAAAAAACATGAAAATCTCAAAGAAACTGAAGGGCAAAAAAAGTAGTACTACTATGAAACTCATGTTAACCATGCATCCAGTCCTACAATATTGCAATTACAGTTAACTAAGAAGTTGAGATCTAACTTAGGGTATATTTTGATCGGTTGAAACTGAACTAAACTAGAAAAAACTGAAAGATACTGAACTGGAAAAAACTGACGGCAATGAAAACTATAGCTATAACTAAACATATCTTAACAACTACATTCTTCAGCTAAATACTAAAGTCTATGTGCGCATAAATTGTTCATACCCCTTATCAACAAGTTAAGTTCTTTCAAGTTTAAGTTTAATTAAATTCAGTCTTTTCCAAATAAAGTTCACTTTTTTTTTTAATTAAAATTTCAACCAATCGAACAAAACAAGCCTAATAATTTCAAAATTAGAGTAACTAAAATAATGTCTACCAATATGAGCGTACCCCGTGCATTGCAACTAGTATTAAATAAGTGAGACCCCAAATTGGTATTATGTTATAGGTCAGGTACCTAAAATGGTATTTTTCCTTATAAATAACATGTCCATATAATACCACTTCAACCGGCTTAGTGGGAATAGCGCTTCAAAAAACTTTTCCCCTCACCGAATCAAAAATACAGTTCATCTGATGATGGAGCAATATGATATAAGGTATATACATCCATCTTGGACAGACCAGTTCTACGTGGGCTAGAAACTTGCTGGAGAGGGGACGTGATTTGAACTTCGGAGTTGGGACCTCAATTATGTCGATTGAAAACCTTACACAGTTACACTAGATCAACCCTTAATATTATAACTTATATATGTCCTCCTTCACACCAAAAGTAATATAGTATAGCGTCTAGCTAGTAGCGGAGGCACGTATAGTAATTTAGTAACTAACCAGTGCACGGGCACCATATGATTTTGTTAAAAAAATTAGAAAACGGGGAAAAAATTGAAAAATTGATGTGTACTACATAATAAAACTATTGTAACACCATATATGAGTACCGAAAATAATAAATGGCTCAATGGTCTCAACACGTTAAGGCAGCTAGAAGGTCCCCGATTCAACTCTAGTGTGATTTTTAATTTAATTAAGATAAGTGGAATATGGTAAAGAATATTTCAATGCAGCCTTGCAAATTGCAGAGAATCATCAAAGGACTGGTTTCACTGTCACGATAACGTACGCTATTAAGACAAAGAAACAAAGTATACGGTATTAATAACTGTATGTAGAAGGGTTAGATAATAGAACAGTCGTCACTGGTCTGCGGTGGTCGCAGGAGGTCCTTCAAGACGTATATAGTCGTACAAGATGCCTTGGAAGGGGCTCTGGCACCTCGGTTGTGTCAAGAAAAGAGTGTTGTCCCCTTGCACAAGCTTTGCCCCGGGTATGTCCACACTATAGAACTTGTACAAGCCGTGGATGCCATGCCTGGCGATCGAATTGTCCCTCCCTATTAACCCTGTTGTAAACACAGGTCGGTTTGCGTTTGGATCATTCACTCTTACCTACATACATTTGACAAACGATGTATTGTTAATGACAAGAAACGAGAACCTAAAGATCAAGTTTAGAATTTACATTTTACAATCGATAGTTTGGGTTAGAATATTAGTCCAACTATGTAAAATCTTTCATGTAGCTGGTGGCCTAGTTTTCAAATATCCGTTTGACAGTAAACCGAAAGATGTAATATCTGTTGCATTACCTGCAGTTCGGCAAGACTTGCTGAAGCTATTGCTAGACGCAACTTGTAGATACCCTTGGGATCCACCACATCAAGTTTGAACTTGATTTGCCATGTTGTTCCGACGAACCCATTGTCTGTCTTCCTGTATAAAAAAGCAGGGTAAATGTTTTTTGAGTTGACAGGACTTATGCAATAGAGTAGTTGCGGAAATGAGGATAAGAACTTCCTGTAAAACCTATATTTACCTGGGAACGTGAGCGAAAAACCAGTCCTTTCTGTAATCACTAACACCGACAGTGTACACCAGGTCTTCTTTAGGATATAGATCTGTGTATCTGTCCCACAACCCGTACTGTCTAAACCTGTTCAAATTGAAGGAAATCTATCATCAACTATTGAAGAATTAGAAAACTTTTAAGTGTTTCGACTGCAACAGTCCAAGAGCTTGTGCTAATCAGAAGAATACTTAGCTCACCTGTCAGGATGATTCAAATATAGTTTGTTTATGTACTTAGGATCAGGCTCAGGAGCATAAAATTCAGCAGCTGTACGATCTGGAATTCCTATTTCCCATAAGGTAGGTCCATCTCTTGGAGGCTCGTAAATAATATCACCCATCTGGACACCATTTCCTGAATTTTCAACACAACATTGGTTACCTTTCTGGTCTATAGAAGATACTCATATGACATTCAAACTCTTCTACTGCAGCAAGGCTGTTGGATACTGGTAGAAATGGTACTGACAACAGAAAATTTATCCTTCCAGAGATTTATGAAGCAGTTGGATATTAGCAAAACGAAGGGCAAGCGACAAACAAGCTTATAGATAAACAGACTATGGTAAGATGTAAACCTGCTGTTATGGAAACACCAGCCACAAATTTATAGTCTCCTATAAAACCAGGGACATAAGCATATAGATCATACTCCCCTTCTCGAATACCAGATATGAAGTAACAGCCATCCTCATCAGCTTTTGTCCAGAATTGGTAACCCTGCCCAAACAATCATACCAAAGCAAACTGGTGATTTTGGAACCAATGGCTGAAGTAAAAACTAATCACTTATTTGAAGGAGACCCACAATAGAAATTGAAGCAGTAAAAATACCTTGCATTCAGTTTGCCAAGATCCAGCCTCCCCTTGTGGAGCTAATCCCACATATGCTCCGCTTGCTGGTATATAATCTTCACTGACATACCTAGTTACGGAAGAATTTGGACAGGACACCATAAGTGTCAAACTTAGAGAATCGGGGAATTTGTGAAGTATTCTTACTACAAAATGTATGTTACAAACTGAGACAACCTGTCAAACACTGTCAGCCTGCCAGTTACACTGCCTCGTTGATCAGCTTTGGGGAAGTCCTCTGAAGCTAGGAAGCTATATGGCCAGCTCTGACTTTCTAGCATTGTCTACAGATAACAAATTCAGAAGATATCTGTTCAGTAATTAACTAGATAACAAGAAGTTATCCCCTTTAAGGAGGGTTCAGCTTATTGAACTTTGAGAACAAGGATCATATAGTTAAACCTGATGGCCAGCATCTTCCCAAAGCTTATGCCAATCAGCTTCTTTTGGCAATGAATTGCAGTATATGAAAACAGGCCCAAAAACTTTCTTCCAGTATTCCCCTTCATCAAATTTTGGCACCAGAGGGTCCCCTGCATAATGGGCACTAAGGAAGACCTAAACAGCAAAACATTTCTGTATCAATGGTGTATACAACTCCAAACATATAGTTGTTACTTTCAAGTATCTTCCCAAATGTCTGGAAACTTTAGTTGTTTGTACTTACAGAGAGGGAGGTTGGTCCCACATGGGAGGTTAAGTTTTGCTTGAGGGGGCCTCCAGACCTGTACTCATAACTAGGTGTGATTTGCCAGAACCCAGTGGCCTGGTCACTGCAAATCCAACCATGGACTTGTATGTCTTTGTTATCACATGAATATTGATATTTGTCATCGACCTATGAGGGGAAAAGAAAATTCCTTACATCATCAAGAAAAGCTTGTTCAATGTTGAACAAAAATATAGGAGAGAAATAAGGTATCTACCTCCCCTTTGAGGTTCTCCTCTATAGGGTTGATGAGCAGAACAGCTTCAGGGTAGGCTAGAGGTTGGCATCTTCCAGGCATCCTGTCATCTGGTAAAGGCATTTGTCGTTGCCTATTATCGGCGACTGCCATGTAATGAAACCTGGTACATAACACAATTGTTTCAAGAATGAAATAAATATTTCCTAATATTATCAGCCACTAGCTTCTCATTCACGGCGGCTTGGAACAATGATTCAGGTATCAAAAATTTTGTCACTGAGCTGACTACAGGATTTTTTTTCATAGACACATACCATTGTTTGTTGAGCTTGAAGGTGATTCTAGTTTCACCAATGCTGAAACTGGGCCAGTTGCTCATATGCTCATAAATTGAGTATGTGTAAAATCCAGATGACCCACGAAGCATGACAAACCTATACAAGACCATTGACATATCACCTTCATGATTGACTTGGTGAACTTCAATAGCCCCAATGACAGATTTGATATGCAAACTTTAAATTTGTTGGGTTAAAACAAGGACCTCTTATCAATGTTCAAGGGGACCTGTTTGCCCTTGAGTGAAGGATCCCATTGCCTAGTGAACGAAATTTCGACCTGATCTTCATTTTCCACTATAACCTGAAAACTTGTTCCTTTGATCCTGTATGAATCATGGCATGCCTTTTGTCAGATAAAAATGTCGACTTAGAATGTTTCTGTTGTAATCACAATGTTAAGCTTTCATTTACTTGCTTGTTTTTAATGTCATTCTCAAAATTACATCAAGCATTGTTCAAAGAAGTTAAGCAAAGACATGAAAGCAGAAGGTTGAGAGGTACGAACACATCAAATTGTCCTGGTGTCCCTTCACTAGGGTCATTCCAAACAAGATCCCAGTACCTGGATAAATCACAAGTTCATAACATCAGATTAGTGATAGTCGAAAATCCTATAAAACAAGGTCTTGATTGTTTCTTTCTTTTGACAGATTGTAAATCTAGTTCCTGATCAAAACTCACCCTCGATTGTCCTCCCCATTTCTGACTTCAAGCAAATTGTCAAGGCCATTATATGCTATTCCGGTGACAATTCCTCCTGGCTTTGACAGAGTTACTTTCAGTATGCCATTATCTAATACAACCTGCAATGAAAACCATTTCAATTGCATACGAAGGGACAAGTTTACCTAAGTAGCAAGGTGTCTAGATGAACAGTTTCTATTCAATTGAAAGAAAAAAAAACATTTATTGTCAAAGACTACACTGGATGAAACTTTCAATTTGTAACTTCCCTGGCGGCCTGGCATATGGACTTGTCCTGAAACACTTACACTAGTCTAAATTCTTTCTAGCAACGTCTACCCAAAAAAAAAAAGTCTTCGTAGGATGAAATTAAACAGAAGTACAGAATTCGGTCAAAATTATATCAAAGTGGTATATAGTAATGGAAGTATCTATGTTCTAGCTTCAACCATATTCTTCGGCTTCTCTATTTCATGTAACTGTACTTTGGGATAGGAAAAAATCAGTCAGTGCATTTTCCTAATAAATCCGTAAAGAATATTTTGGGAGTATTGACTATTGAGTATGATTAACTGATTGTCTGATTCTAATAAATGCATACAAGTATACAACATTCTTCAACACTACATTAGGAGATAAAAAATTCTAGGATGACTAAACCTTTTGTTGGTGTTGTATTCATCAAGTCAGGATGGCCGAGTGGTCTAAGGCGCCAGACTCAAGTTCTGGTCCTCTAACGAGGGCGTGGGTTCAAATCCCACTTCTGACACTTTAAATTTTTCAATTTTATATGCTGTTTAAAGATGATTAATCACTTAGTAACTACTTTTTTAAAAAAAATCAATTAGCAAGTAGGAAAATTCAATTAGGCATGCTAAGAGCGTGGTCTAAATTTCTGCCTCTAAACAAAAAAAAAAAAAATACAAATATAATCCCAGGACTCCTAGCAAGTAGGAACAAACTTTTTAGAGTGAAGAGAGGAGAGAAACAACGAGGTACTTATCAAATAAACAAACAAAAACTAGGAAAGAAAATGAAAGGCAGGCAGCGACTTACATAACGATCGAGAAGTTGCAGTGAAACACCATGATCACTTACAGGTGGCATACCACCTCCGCAACACCCACCACACATCCACGCTTTCCCTTTTGCCATTATTATATTATTCCTCTCTTCAATCTCTCACAGTGTTACACTTACAATGATAATAATAACCTTATAATAAGATCAATCTCAGATATAACCCAAGGTTCTTATACTCTCTATACAATGATGTGTCACCGTATCATTGCCTGCCTGCATATATGTAGGGATAGATAGCTAATTATAGACGTACTTAAAACTCACAAAACAGAAGTTCTTTATTTCTTGTATGCTTTTTGTAATATTGACTTGTACTAGAATTAAAGCATCGATAATCTCTGTATTATGCTTTCTTCGTTACTCACTCGATCTTGACTTGGTCGTTACCTCGCCGCACCTTGCTAGCTAATGGAACATATATATGTTCATTCATACGTACATACCCACACTTGCAATCTAAGCTAATTAAATTTGTGGACAAAGATTATAACTTTATCCTTTAGTAATGTTAACTACTTTGATCTTGATGCACAATCAAGCATCAAACGTGATGTTTAAGTTAATTTTATCGGTGAATAATAAAGTGATGAATTGGACCAACATTAAATGAGTTGATATATGTGGTTGTGGTCTCCACACCAACTAACTTTGAGCTATCTTAGGGAAGGTGAGGTCAAAGACTAGAAGATATGTTGGGAGGGTTTATGTTTTGGGCAAGATGTGTAGCAAAAGAAATAAAATTACACCCAATTTGTAACATGGCTAGTTCACATGGCTACGTACACTTTCTATATTTGTAGGTCACGAAGTCATAGCTCTTAGCTCACAACTCATACGAAAAGAACGCCTGAGGGATGGTGGAGGTCAAACAAATAAGGCATTGTCATGTATGAATCCAAAATATGGTAAATTGGTAAGGTCTTGTTGTATACAATCGTAACGAAATTGATTTGAGGTAATGACTGATTGGAATCAAACTGATTCGAGAATAGAGAGTTGTTCAAGTGATAGAGAGCACATATTCATCCTTAAGTTTGTGAGCTCGCTTTTCACCGGCCCCAGTGCGTCCCTTTACAAAAAAAGAATCAAACCTGAATCAAATTAAAGGACAATAGAGTGAATAGACCAAATTGATTAAACAAAAAAACTCCAACGATATACTCCTTACTGTAATTGAGGATGGCCTGAATTAATTTTAAGATTATTTAGATCGTTTGAATTACTAGAATAAACAAAAATGACTTCATGTGATCCCATGTTGAATAAAGTATTTACTGAGCAAATGACCAAAACTCCTTAAAAATGTGGATTGAAGTTGATAATTAGTAATGTTTTTGTGTCAATTAATCGCATTACTTCACTTGAGTAATATTTTGCATTATTAAGTGAAATACAATGACAATAATTATAAACAAAGATCAAAATTTAACTACAACAATTTCTAGTCGACAACTGAGTTTTTAACAACTTAGAAATTAGAATAGTGGGTAAATGTGGTTGAAATTGGGATCATCATGATCGATTTACAAGTTAGACTTATTCAGAGCAATTTGAATCAAACTTGGGAATTTTCCCTACAATTAATTATTTGTTCAGCAAATCTTATTGCTTACTAAAATCAACATGGTACTGAGGTACACTACACTACATACAGGCTACAGCAAAGACATCAACAAGTGTATTAGTGTATGTTGTTTCTAGACAAATACATGGAAGAGCTAACAGAAGTTAGGTGTACAAAAGAGCCCTGAGTTTCAAACTTCTGTGACTAGAATCCACTCTCCTGAGGGCCTTCAAGGCGAATGTAATCATACATGATTCCCACAAAAGGGCTGCCACCATTTGCCTGAGTTAGGAAGATTGTGTTGTCGCCTTGTATGAGCTTAGTTCCTGGTATATCCACACTAAAGAGCCTGTATAACCCATGAATGCCATGCCTTGCTATTGTGTTATCTTTCCCTATCAATCCGCTGGTGAAAATTGGAGGGTTTGCCTTTGGATTGTTGACTCGAACCTAACCATATCATTCAAATTTAGACCTCGAATACACAAAATCTGCAAATAGAAAATAGCTTCTATATGCATGATTACCTGTAACTCTGCCATGTTGGCTGTTGCCAGAGCCAACCTTAGTTTGTAGACTCCATTTTGATTCGCATCGTCTAGTTTGAACTTTATTTGCCATGTAGTTCCTTGGTAGCTATTATCATCCTTCTTCCTGTATGTAACATTTCAGTCAATCATTCATAAACTGTTTGCTTCTGCAAGTTTTTCTTCTAAAATGTTAACCATGAACCATCATTCAGTAGACGCCTAAACTGGGTTTTACTAGGTTAGGTATCAAGGTATGAGTGGGTAATTGAAGCCTGACCGAGATGCTTCACATTCACACGTGACACAGTATGACCCAAAAAAAAAAAATCTAGTAAAAGCTGCTAGCTGTGAAGGACCAAAATGAACATTTAGGAAAAGCAATAGAAGACAACATATTGATCAATCAATTTCCAAAAATGAATCCTAAAGTGAGCTAATCACCTGGTTACTTGCGCAAAGAACCAATCTGTATGGTAGTCGCTTACACCAACTGTATAAACTAGATCGTCATTGGGATACAATTCAGCATACCTTTCCCAGAGACCATACTGCCGAAATCTATTTGAAAAAATCACATAAATGAACACATAATAAGTCAGCAGAAAAGAGAAAAACAAGTTCAGAGTCACTGATTTCTTCTTTCTGAGGGCCAACTGACCTGTCAGGGTGATTGAGGTAGAGCTTATTGACATATTTAGGATTGGGATCAGGGATGTAGAATTCCCCAGCTGTGCGATCAGGAATGCCTATCTCCCATAATGTTGGTCCGTCACAGGGAGGTTCATACACAAGATCACCCATATCAATCTCACAACCTGTTCATATTCACTTGTCTGTTAGCCTAAATCCACAAAGTAACTTCAAAGTATCATATGCATAGAGAAGAAAAGTTTACTACCTGGAGTTACAGAGATGCTTTCATCACATATGTAGTCCCCTATATAACCTAGAACATAGGCATAAAGGTTATAATCACCAGCTCTAATGTCATTAATCACAAAATAGCCGTCTTCGTCTGCTCGTGTCCAGAACTGATAGCCCTGCAAATTAACATGTAATTCCTCAAGTAATTAGAGCAATTTTAGCATATGTAAATTACTCTGGCAAAACTACTTTGGATAGGACTTCAAAGGACTTTTCTTCTTCAATACTTACCTTTGATTCAAGTTGCCAAGATTTAGCTTCATTTGGCGAAGCTAATCCTACATATGCCCCATTAGCAGGAATGTAACTATCAACATACCTGCGAAATGTATAAAACTGTAATTTCAACTAAATGCGTAGTATTTTTCTGAATGGTCGAATTCAAATGTGATGACTAACTTGTCATGGACCACCAATCTACCAACAAGATCACCCCGTAGTTCAGATGTTGGATAATCTTCCGATGCTGGGAAAGAATAGGGCCAGCTATCTGATTCCTCAAACATCTGCGGAAATACTTGTGTCAGGAGTCTGATTGATTGGTTGGAAGGCTATTACAGCAACTCAATGCAAAGTTCGATAAAAGAATGCAACCAAAAAAACAAAAATGGAAAACCCTTGACCTGTTCTTTAGCGTCCTCCCACAACCAATGCCAATCAAATTCCTCCGGCACAGAATTGAAATACATAAAAACTGGACCAAATACCCTTTTCCATGGCTCCGTTTCTGCAAATTTAGCCACCATGTCTGCCCCACAGTAATGGGCACTCATGAACATCTAAAATGTAAAAAAAAAAAAAAACACATCATCCCATCATGTGAAGTATGGAAATCACAGTGCAAAATTGCGAACAACTTGTATATTGGGCAAGCTTTATAGTTACTGTTAATTCACATACCGCAAGATTGGTCGGGCCAACATGAGAAGTGAGATTCTGCTTAAAGGGACCGCCAGTTCGGAACTCATCGCTAGGGGTGATCTGCCAGAACCCGGTAGGAGAATCTGTGCATATCCATCCATGCACTTGGAGGTCCTTGTTCTCACATGAATACTCATATTTATCATCCACCTGTTTCAACAAGAACATTAACTGTCTTTAACTCAGGAGTCTAGAAGGTTCTATTTCATATCCTCCTTGAATGCTGTATTTCAAGATTCAAATTGATTTTATGATGATAAACCAAACCATACATACCTCTCCTTTGAATGCTTCCTCGACGGGATTAGTAAGCAGGACAGCCTCAGGGTATGCCAGAGGTTGGCATCTTCCTGGCTCCCTATCATCTGGAAGAGGCATGTATCTTTGCCTGTTGTCTGCTACGACCATGTAGTGGAACCTATAAATCAAACATCACAAAAAGGAGGAAAAAGGAAACATTTAGCATTAACTTCTGCCACAAAACATCTTGAATTCAAATGCCAAAATCATCATATTCAAAACTTCTATGACCATTTTTTGTTGAGCTTGAATGCAATCCTGGTTTGACCAAGGTTGAAGGCTGGCCAGTCCTTTAATTTCTCGTAGATACCATATGAGTAGAACCCCGACGATCCCTGGAGCACTATAAACCTAAAATTTGTGGCAACAATGTTAAAATTATATGGCCTCATTTGCCATTTGTAGTTAATATACGAGTAGTAAATTAGAGAGGAAGCAAGGGCAGGTTACCTTTTATCAATGTTCAAAGGAATAAATTTTCCTTTAAGGGAAGCGTCCCACGTCCGTGTAAAGGATACTTCCACCATTTCTTCATCTTCCACAATAATCTTAAAGCTTGTTCCTAAAATTCTACAAGAGGATATTATAGTCCTCTTATTTGCTGATAATTGGCATATGATGATAGGAGGCACTATGAAACTATGAGTATACATATAACTTGTACCTGTCATAATAACCTGTTGTTCCAGTGGCTCCAGCGTCACTCCAATTAAGGTCCCAGTACCTGAATACTCCATACAGAAAAAGAAGTTAGTCTCTCGTAGCAATTCTGCTCTATTGTACTCTTTTTTAGGTAAGGAAATCAGCTTACCCTCTGTTGTCTTCTTCATTGGTTTCTTCAAGCAGATTTTCTATACCATTGTACTTTATCTTTGTCACAATCCCATCAGGATTTGAGAGTGTGATTTGCACTATGCCATTGTCTATCACGACCTGCGAGATTGGCTGATGTTAATTACTTTGTACCCAATTTGTAAAGTAGAATTCTTGGCTCTGAGTATATAAATACAAGGAGTATTCAACCCTACAACAGATGAACAAAAGTTCAAATTCTCCAGATATAAAGGGCAGTAAAATTACATAGTGATCCTGGACTTGCAGTTGCACCGCAGAAAATGACATTGCCGAAGTTTTAACACCAAATTGTCCAAGGTTTTCCTAGAACTGGACACCGATAAACCAAAATATTTTATGAGTCATATGTGTTCCTACTTAGGTTCACGGTCTTCATGATTAAAACTTACATATAGAAATAGAAGTTGTTTGTTCAACTGTTCATGTCTTACCTTACTTGATTCTGCAGGCTAGAGAAATGCATGAAAGGAACTATAAGTAGGCACCAATTTGGCAATTTGGCCCAGTCTAGCTATCTTGAACGAGAATTAAAGCAAAGCCCCCAAAATTTTCACCTTTTGCCTTAACTCTTTACTTGGTCGCTACCATTGTTTTGGTTATTTCTTTGGATAACTAGTCATAAGTTTGCCATGTTCTCAAGGCAGAGCAACAGATACTGGTGAAATCATACATGCTTGGTCCATAGATATTTGTAATCTTAATGAGAAATCTCAGGTAAAACACTGATGCATATCGAAGACATTTAACAAGTCACACAATTAATTTATATGATATGAATTCAAACGATAAACTGATTATCACGATAATGTTGTGAAGCCAAATGAATTGTGTAAAACAACATGAACAAAGCGAACCCTCTAGTGTTGGAACTGCTTCAGTTTTTGCGTTACGGTAATAACTACATACATCAACATCACTGTGAGAGACTGAGAGTGACTCATGCTTCCGTTAGTGCGCTATGGCTTTAATTTGCTGATTGCTCGTCTGCTCCTACTATTCTGTATTTCTGTACTTTACCGGAAAAGATAGGTTATGAGGAAAGGCAAGCAATCAGTATTTTCAGCATCCTATATTCCTATCAATTGACATAATTTGACACCTTTTCTTTTTCGTTTTATATCTTTTTTGAGTGCCCTTTCATTAAGGCCAACCTTCAAGGCTTGTACACATCCCGCAAGGCTCTTTTTAAAATACTGGAAGGAGAGGGGGGGGAGGGGGGGAGTTTGGAGGTCTCAGGTCTACTCTTCCTCTGTTGAAGCCTTCAAGGTCAGACACATTACCATCTGATGGCCACCATGTTATCCGGCATCGATACGAGGCCATTCACGACACTGGTGGCTATCATGTTACGATTGTTTCCCACGTCGAACTGTCGAATACAATTCTATATTCTTTTTTCTGAAGGCATACAAGACTATATTTAAGTGTTATAGTATCATATGTTTTTCAGTTTTTGTTATCCCAATACTGACTGTTATGGTCTTTAAAATAAATAAGTGAATGGAAAGAGAAAATGCTGCTATGGTGTACTTGCATAATCGTTCTTATGCAAAGAGGACATGTATAACATAGATACGAATGAATACAAGAGTTTGCAAGGAAAGCAAAGGACTTTCATCATATATTCATATTGACCCAAGTGACTTACATATTTACTGCTACCGGACAATGAAACCTCATTTGCTCAGCAAGAAATGCAAAGCCTGGCATGTCATAACAATTCGCTTAGTCACATCTTAGTCTAGTTACAGAAATTCAGAGCCTTGAAAGGGAATGTATTTTGTGTGGTGTTCTCCTACGGATGCACTGAGCTGCTCTCTGATTTCTTCTGAAGGATAAGGGACCCCAAAATGAAAGCAATCCCTGTGATTGCAATTGTAAACAAAAGATGCCTCCGTGGAAATGGCGCATTATCCCTTCTTGGAGGTCGTGGTTCTCCTCTCTCAGAAGCAGCTCTTACATCCCTGTCAAAGAATATGAAAAAGAAGGTGTTACTGATGCCATATATCAACAGACTGGTGCTAACCAGTCAAACAAGTAAGAGTAAATGGACATCCATACACTAATTCGTGAAAATATTAGTCAGACATACCTACTAATGGAACTACGAGGCCCTCCACCCAAAAAAAGAGGAGAAAACCCACCCCTTACACCAAACAGAGAGGCGGGGAAAGAGGAAAACAGAAGTACTTCTTCCTCAACGCTCAACCAATAAAAAAAAAAAGAAACGTATAAAATGAACAAAATGAGAGCACCCAATCCACACTTTTTAAAAAGACAACATAATAAGTTATAACTCATAACCAAGGAGATGGGGTGAACAATGCTGGAGTAAAGTCCCAGTGTGATAATTGAAAGAAGAAAAAAAATCCTATGCTGCCACAGAACATGGATAGATTCCAGAATCTCTCCTCTGTCTAAAAAATCCTACGCGGCCACTGAACATGGATAGATTCCAGAATCTCTCCACTGTCTTCTATACTCTAAGCTCTTCCATTTATCCAAATACAGGTTGAAGTTCTCATTCTGAAGTCCAAACTATATCCATGTTCATACTTTCTAAAATCATACTACTTATATCTGTTAACGACCAAATTGAATCAGCAGTCACTGTAACAAGAACTCTACAGAAAGTCAACTTCACTCAAACACGGGAAGTAGAGACAGGGCTAATGAGGGGATTTCTTAAAGAGCACTCCCGTGCTGTATGTATCCGATATTAAAAGAGAAAAAGCACAACCTCAAATAGTACAAAACAGGAAATACTGGTGCGGAACCTCTTGTAAAAGGCAAAGGCCAAGGCGTGCAGATAATGACGCAAAGTCTGGAAGACACTGATTTCGCGTGCCCTTGTTAATTTCCATTCATCCATCAAGGAGAGGCTGTCCTAAGCCTCGCTGTTCCGACCTTATGGTCAGAATGGAAGAACCTAAAAGTCAACAGGATTCTGAATAACGTGAACAGATGAAAGTAAGGCCTGACTTGACCTCATAGGGTTGGCTCAATGGTGTAAATCCTCATTGAATTCACATGTGTGAGAACAATCTAATTAGCAGGAGGTCTAGTGTTCCAAATTCCCTCATACCATGCGCAATATTCCCTCATGCCAGCGGCAGCCACGAACAACAAGCAGGAATTAAACCTTGAGCCCAATGGGCTTGGGGGAACCTCGTGGGAAACCCAACAACAACAATATAGCCTTAATCCCAAAACTGATTGGGGTCGACTAACATGGACCAAAAAGAAATGCTAAGTGGATTCATATTTTGGTCCAAGCCATAAAGATGTGACTAGGGTGAATCCATTTACCTTCACACGCCTGCCACACAACCCTCCTCCTTCATCTGAGATTGGAACAAGCAATGACCGCTATAAACAAATTATATAACACTCGCATGCGAAAACCCAAAAAAAAAAAGGCTAGAATTGGAGCTCCTCCTGTTCTTTTAAATCCATGAGATAATGCATGCAACATCTACCAAGTTTTCTCACATGTAACTAACCACTCAAGGCCCTCTGGGCCTCTGGTAAGGTGATCATGGACTCTGATACCTACTTGAAGCAGCTCTCACACACAGATTCATATTCAAGAAAAGGAATCCAATAACAAAAGATAAGTCAGAACTATCACCTGGAGGAACTTGCACTTGCAGTAGCGCCAGCAACACCATTGCAGGTTGTTTCATGGACATATCGATCACGCAATTTGATGTACTTGCTACAGCGATGGCAAAACTCTGTCCGATTCCCACACACTTCCTGAAAGTTAAGCAGCCAACAGATCCAATTCATTCACAGTAATTCATACACTATGACCAATTTAACTTCCCCTTCTTTCAAATTTTCATACCTGATGTTCAATCAGATCAACAGCAGGCAGGGGAAACTCGCAGAATTGACATGTTACAATTCTTTGGGGACAGTTTTCACCTTTATGCACATCCAAAATATCACGATTCATAGTCTCGCTGCACAGTGAACAAGCGACCTGTTCCACAGAGAGTCCAATAAGAATAGGGGTATATGAACAAATTACCCCTGAATTTACAGTACAAATATAGCATATTGGAACTTAACTACTTTCAAACTATGGCAGTTACCAGTTATTGACTTTTTTTTCTTATTTCTTTCTTCTTCTATTTGCATGGAGGGGGCTGGGGTGTTACAACCAAAGGCTTTGGCCCAAAAGAAATGAATGAAAATCTAAAACCAATAACTCCGTCTTTAAGAGTTATAAAATTTTGTTCAAAATCACGGGCACTCTCAAGTCTCAACTCTCAAGCCCAAAAAAAGGAAAAGAGTTGCATGCCCCACTGAAACCCCGCAAATAAAATCTAGTGACATTTCCTTGACGTCGACCAAAATTAAGATGTTTGTGTGCATGTGAGTATGTGTGTGTGTGAAGTGGATCCCATTTGGTCCTTGCTAGTGGAACCATTCGGTTCCTCGCTAGCCGACGTCAAATGTATACGCGACTAAGGCTCTGGTGAAGATGTGCTAGAGAACTTGCTCACAGACTCTATTTGCCTTCACTATCTAAGTGTTAAGCAACGTCCTGATGGGGAAAAAACCCATTCAAATCTCATCAACAGATTTTGAAAAAGGACATGGTAAAAATTTCCCAGACCAAAGTATCGAACAATTATGGTGGATTGTCAAATCACCAAAACACACACCTATTTCTAATCTCAGCATATATTGTCTTCCCATCATCATTGGAAATATTGTCCCGTGAAACTGACCCGGCATCTAGAAACAAGAGATGACAGATAAAAAGGTCATAGGCCTAGGAAATGAGTCATTTTGTTAGTTTCGGTGAAGTCGGATAGTGTTAGATTTTGCAATGAAATATCTAACTCCGTTCGAATTCAGTCCATTGATATATTTTGGGTCACATTCGCATATTTTACTGTGTACATTATAAGGCTTTGCGAGAAAAAAAAAATCGAACTCAGGTACGTTTCATTTCGGTTCGGGTAAGATGATAGTAGCCTCTCTTTCGGGTGTCCAAACTGTTTTTGGTCGGGATATTTGGTTTGGATAATCGGATTTGGGATGAGTTTTGCCAAGTCTAAAAAATGATGAGTTCAAGGGAACCCTCTTTTTTCTCAATCCAAAGACAAAAAGGCACTTATTCAGATAAACAAATAGGATGACCAAGGAGACCCCTCTGTGTTGTATTTTCTTTTTACAGCTCCACAACATGCCGTTCCCTCCTCATAACCACTTCACGTTACATAATCACACAAACCCAAGAACAAAATCTATAGTCACTTGGGACCGAAATTTTGGTAAAGTGCAATGACCACTACCATCCCCTTTTCTTACCCACACGCAGAATCATTTGCTAACACATCACTGAATATTCAATCTACATGCTCATGTCTAGGATTTTGTGGCTCTTGAAGCTTTATAGTCTACTTACGAGCACAAAAACTTATCTAAAGGGAAGAATACACCAAACCGACACGGCTGCAAAGACCTAGGCACCAGGACGGTCACGAACAGATAAACTACATCACATGATCCTAGATTCCGATACTGTAAGTCCACATTGACATTTTGCAGTCTACATCAAGTATTCCACTAATACATTCCTTAAATGTCCAATCCAAGGAAGGAACAGAAAATCTGCAAATTAGAACTTGATATTTATTATATACGGAGTAGTCCAAAGCATCATGCATTAAACATGAAGTGCTGTGCCAAAAAAAATTAAAAAAGAAGAGAATAATCAAAGCCATCTATGTTTCAAGAAAATTAATCAAAAAAATTAAAGCTTGACTTGGACATCGAACTTAAGTGAAGCAACAAGCAAAAGTAGGACCCAGGCTTGTGAGGAAACAAAGTGTATTTAGATGTAAGTAAGGAAATTTGAAGAAGCAAGTAGTGGACACTGGACAGCATTCTTGAGCATAGCCCTTAATTTAGAGGTATTATTTTATAACTATGTTAAGGCCAAAGTCTATAAATGTCTGTAGTTGATACTCATGTTCTAAATATGAAAACCCTTGGAGAGAGAAGAGGGAATACCGACTCTCATCTTTCCCAAACCAGAATAAGAGCGAGCTAAAAGTTTGCCAAGGGTTGACAGAAAAAGACCTAGTCCTTCCTCCCTCATTTTCTTGTATATTGATTATTTGATTGTTCACACATGCATGATTTCATTCAAACTTCTCCATTTCAAGCATCCAAACTTAATTGTTTGGTATACATTTTTTTAGATAACATGAGTATCTAGGCTTTGCCTAACTAATCCCATGGGCCTAAAGTTAACGACTGGGAAAACCTCCAGGAGACTTGAACTTGGAACCTCTATAATAGATATAGAAGTCTTACCAAGTGAATCAAAAGTCTTACCCAGTTAGTTACCCAATCATGATTAATTCTTTGGTATACACCCCCATCAAACTCCTTAAAACATTCACTAATTGGGAATGCCTACCCATCCATACAACAACAATAGATCAATGTTCCTTAAAAAAACTTTGTAATCGTACTCATTATGTTCATTTTACTCCCAATAATTCCAAATTCCTTAATCTCCGATATAGCGGCCAATTCTCAATTTGTGGAAAGCCTTCCATAGCCGCACTCCGGCACCTCCTCTAAGACCATCTAACCCATCTTCCACGACGAAGATAAGAATTCCACAAAAAGAAAATCCTAAAAGAAGTAAAGCATGCAGTATAAGTTCAAGAGGACAAGTTATTAAAAGTTCTCCCAGCTTTGATGAGAGTACCTCTAACTTCAGCCAAACTCCCAACTAGCAAACTATTATGTGACACCTGTTACTCGTGGAAACCATAGAAAAGACAACACATAATGCAAAAGAAGCTAGGTTAACTAGTCTCCTAGGCAGAATTCACACTTCTCCCATATCACAATCTACGGACTCCAGTCTTTGCACATAGAACAAATATATACAACTTCCAGGAGTAAACATGCATCTTAAGGAAAAATTGGCTTTCTATGGGAAAAGTAGGGAGTCACAAAACATTAGGAGCCAGAAGATTTAATTCGAAGCCTAGCCTCCCAGATCACAAACGTTAAGATGATTTATTTTTTTTGGGTGGGGGGGTGGGGGGGAAGGCTATGTGAAAAGGAGTATTTGCTTGGCTGAATGGCTGTGTCTCCTAATAACTGAACTAACCCCAAAGTTCTACTCCAGACTCAACCAAAAAGATATGCATGAGAAAAAGTTCAAAGGGCTAGCATAATTAGAAGCTCCAGGCGTCCTATCACTTTGCGAAAGTATTGTGCATGCTCCAAATAGCCTTGTGGAAGTGAGTCACATATCAGCCCCATTCATGGTCAAGTCATTCACATGTAGCAACTCAAGCTTTCTAACACACTAACCTCACTTCTTTCAAAAAAAAACCACTACCAAAAGCAACTTCCCTTGTTGCATGGTGTACCTTCTATAACCAAGCAAAATTGCCCAATAGCTCGTGATTCTCCTACTAAAAGAACCCTTGCATACACTTAACGAAGCACCAAACGACCACTTAGTGACTTCTACACATAATTTGGCCTCTTCTCAACACAAACTCGTATTCGCTCTACAAACTTCTCATCTCGTTTACACACTTCAATTCTGTTAAAATCTCAATCATCTCATCCTCACATCTTCCTCTCATTTATCTCATCCATCATTCACCACTCCCCTAAATCCTTCTCAAACAACACACGAACATCAACAATTCATTCTAACAAACATACCAGTATAATAAAACTCCAAACATACAAAGTCATACGCCCAACACAATCGACCCTAACCTAAGTGGCCTAACGCACTACGTTTCATTCCCCTAATAAACTTCATTTTTTTTTGCAATTCAGTTCAGTTTTCTATGCACAAATAAACACAACCTAACCGAGTCAACCAGTCGAAAGAATTACTTTAAACAAGAATTCATCAAACAATAATAACAAAAATTTATATAAAAATACAAAAACAATAATTACGCAATTCAGCGGGCGCTTGCTTGCTTACCGGAGCGTGAGTAGTAAGAAAATGCTCCTCAGCGTGCCTAGTTGGCACCATCTCACTACACACTTTACACTTCTCTAACTTCCGTGAACAGTGCGCGTAATGCAAATCTATATTCAACGCTGGGATCGCTCTCTCACTGAAACAATAATAATAACAACCAAAAAAAAAACAATCATATCACACCAGATCATCTTCTCCTCGATCTCAATTTATAAAAAAAAAACATAACAATAATAATTAGTACAAATTACCAGTGGGTGCAGATGGTTGAAGTCTCCTCAGATACCATAGCCATCGTCCTTTTTTTTATATTTCTTTTTTAAAATTGAATTCAATGATGAAAATATAATTTCCGGCGATCAATTCTGCCGGAAGAGGAAAAGGGGAAAAAAAGGAAAAGAAATTTTATGAGAAATTAAAGTGGAAAGGTAGATCAGATTTTTTTTATTAGCTGAGTCGAAATGTAAAGTTACCTGAAATGAAGAGAAATGATTTGATGATATTAATGAATGTGAGATGTGAGTTGTTTCCATCAAAAAAAAAAAAATGAATGTGAGTTGTGATTATATTTGGTGTGGTTGGTCCATATTTATTTATTTTATTTATTTAAAAAAACCAATTGCATGAGCCAGTAAAAGGCGGTGAGGTGACTATAGCAATATTTGTTCGGCAATGTGGGCTCAGGCTCAATATGAAGGCCTAAAGTTTAAAGTTAAGTGTTGAGGTTGAGTTTGATGGTTATGGTAAGGCCTGGCCCATGTTGATTTCTTCTTAAATCCTCAAGTCAGACTTTAGTGGCAAATTATACACCATCACTCACCCAAGTCTTCCAAACTTTTATCAGAAAAAAAAAAGTCTTCCAAACGCATTTTTGCCATCATCTAAACGAGTGTAACTAGAAGCTGAAATGAATTTTATATTATGCATTTTAGTAAGAAACTAAAATATTTTCTTATTAAGATGATGAGAGAGAGGGATATACTTACATAGTTTAATGGAAAAAAAATGGTATGAACCCGTTTCATATATGATATTGGATTTTTTTTTTTTTGATCAGGCAAAGAGGGACTCCCTCTTTGGGCGTGGCTAAAGGGCACCTCCTAACGCACGGCCTCGGGTATTCCTGAAATTAATTTCAGTAGGTGCTCCCCAAGAGGTTTGAACCCAAGACCTACTGAATAAGTTACTAACTTATTTACCAGTGGGCTAACACCTCTTGGGTATATGATACTTGATATTAATGACACCTTACCTACACAATAATGACCCATCGGCAACACTATAATGACCCATCGGCAACACAACAATGACCCCCCTCCCCCCCCTATCCAATCTCATGTATGAAACAGGTTCACACAAATTTATACCCTAAGATTTACCATATAAAAATTGGAGTTAATATCAACCCAAGTAACTTTTCTTTTGTAAATAAATAGCAAACAACAAAAAGTTACGATCAATCCTTCGAGTATATCCGATTTTAAGTTAAGACTTAAAATTACTAATCCTTCTCAAACCATAACGCACTCGTCTTATATTGTTCATGATTGTATGAGTTAATATCATCCCAATTGAGAGATAGAGAGAGACAGAGATAGAGATAGAAATAAAGTAGTTCATTAAATCAACCATCAAAGACTCGAAAATACTTGTTAAATGTGGATCATTCGGCTTATTATTGACAAATGTCCTTCACTTGCTTGTCAAACTCAGCTAGTCAAAACTTTAAAAGAGTGATTAGGAATACAGTAAGTATATTACTCGTAGATGATTCATTTTCAAATTAGCAATAACATTGGAGTGTTCTTATTGGTCGGCAATAATAAACTTCAAGCAACTTGTTACCAATTCGGATCTTTCTCGGCAAATGGCATCATTTTAACTATTATTTTTTTAGGAATGAGATTCAACTAAAAAACTACTATTATTTTTAGGAATGAAAAGAATTATCATTTTCACATTACATGTTTTAATTGTGATTAAAGATTATTCTTAATCTACACAAGAGAAAATAATGAACATCTCAAGATGATTTATTAATAATAATTTCATTCTATGATTTCACTTAGTTTTCTCAAAACTTTTAAAAATAAAATTTGTCTAGAAAAGTGAGAACGAAAAATATTTTGAATAAGAGGGCGCATGTAGCTTATATAATACATAAAGCAATTTGTTGTATTTGTTTCTATACTTTTCTTTTCTAACACAGAGTAACTTAACCATTATCTTTTCTTCTTTTTTTAGTATGTATGTCGGAGAATTCCCTAACTTTTATTTACCCATCACACAAAAAAATGTACTTCCAGTTCAGTATGATTCATTATCAAGGGAGTTAATTACAATGTTATTGAAGTATTCAAAATTAAAACTTATTGGTATTAGTCTTAACTATTTGGTCAAGATTTACTCATCTTTTCTATTCTTCATCAAATAAGCTTTCTTAAGACTCCATAGAATAATGTCAATAAAATGACTCATCATCAAAGAATTTAAGAAGCTGATTTTACTTATAAAATAAAAGGGATTGCTAATGAGAAATAGGCTTCTTCTTCTTTTTTGCAATTTAGCCTAACATAACAGTATTGATTTTATTTTTATTTTTTCTCTTCTTTTTTCATGTGCGTAATGAGGTCCATATACTAGTGACACTTAGCTTATTTTCATGTTTGATGCATTGTATACTCTACATATTAATATTCTGATTACGGAAAAAAAACCAAACGTCATTAGGTCCCGAATTCTGTTAACCATCGGATCTAGATCAAGATCTCGATCCATTATTACATATCGACCCAGGAAAAGAAAAGGACCGCCTACAAAAAAAAACTTTATCTTGACTTCCTCCTGCACAGGAGTGGAATGAGCGAGAGAAATCGTCATGCACATAAAAATGTTTCTCTTTTATTTGTTGATGCAGTATGTATATGTAGGTGTGTCAAGGATTATACCTAATATGATAATTTTAGAGCTCTTAAAATATTTAAGTGCGTGTAATTTTTCAACTATAATTGTTCACTCCTCATTGTCATGTTTGTATGAAATTGATCTAAGAGGTTTAGCTTGAAATGCAAGGGTTGATTAACTACTTTTCAATAATGACTTTCAAGACATTATGGAAAAGCGAGATGACAGCTGGTAGACTGTTTTAAAAAAGGACTTTTAAATATTTTAAAATATGATGACGTTTCACAAGAAAATAAGTATATACCTGATTAAGTATATGAAACGACGTTTTTGAATTTAAAATGTATATTGGAATGATCAACCAAAACTAGTTAGGTCAAACAAGTTCAAGGTAGATAGATACCCCATTTTGAATAAATTACCTCACCATTGCTTTCCCCCTTTTGTTCCAATAATGGTGCTATTTTTAGCTATTAACTAATCTTAATGTTGTCTGGTTGTCGGTAATGAGGCCTACTTAACCAATTGTTTACACTGTAAGTATTTCTAATTAATTAAGTATTAGTACGTGAGATGCCGATTTCAATTGATTACGCATAAGACTTCTATTTAAGTTGTACTCGTAAAACAATACTACTATAAACGGTTCAAAAGTTTAGTGTTAGTATATTGGTCATTGGACATGATATTGGCCATCAAAAAGGAGCGAGCCTCGTGTGTAGGGCATTCTCGATTGGCTACTACTACTGGTACTGTTTTACCAATGGTCTCCCTTCACGTGCATTATTGCCAGTCTACTAGAGTCACACACGTGCCTTATAGTTCCCATGGTCAGTTGTAGTGTTGTACATGTAGATGTAAGCTCTAATTTCCCAATCACAGTTATCACAGCAAATTGAACATTATAATTCGTACGTATCACGGTATCAGGATTGTATTTTCTCTACCGTTATCCACCGTCGATCACTTTATTGATATCTTCTGGTGATTCTCTACGAATGTTTGCTAAAAGATCATCAATCTGTTTGGTAATTTATTGAAGTAATTAGCTATTGTAAATTCAAGTAATTTGGATCATCTCTAATTTTCTTTAACAATCATATTTCAAACCCCTCTATTTTCTTTATATATAGATCCCATCAATTTTTCCTATTCTCACATGAAAAGGAGGATCCTGACTCAAATTCAAGTAAAGTAATTAGTTAATTTATCAAAAGAGTGAAAATTTTGATATCAGATTTGCTAATTGATGTATGCCCTCCTCACATATCCTAGGGCCCTCAGCAGTAAATTTAATGAAAAAGTAAGATACTCTTCGTCCTCAGTACCCTACAGTCCCTTTGTTGGAGTCTTGGACATCTCAAATGAACACAAATTTAATGTTGCCTAATTAAGGTAAACTTCTCATCGGATATGATATGGAGAACTTATATGGTACACACAGCTATATATGCATACATCCTATTTATTTTTCTCTTTTCTTTTAAGCTTAATTTCTATTAAAAAATTAAGGGCCCAATATTTAATAATCTAGTTACAAAGTATACACGGGTATATGATAATATTTGATTAAATACATCTAATTAGGTACATAGCGGTTTTCATAAATTTTAAAAAAACAAGATGACAAGTATATATAGATTACTAACTAGAAGCAATATATTTATACCTTCTATACGACATATTATATGTGCAATGGCATGTACATAGTGGTAGGGGCTCAAACACAAGTTAAGGGGGTAATTTTCTCCCCCCTCCTCTCCAAATGCCCGGCATGTCAATTCAAAGTCAAGTTCGAGATGAGTTACATATGCATGGACCTTCTTGTCTTAAAAAAAAAATATGTGCAATGACATGTACTGAAAAGGAAGCTAATATTGTCCTCGATCAGGTTACGGAATCACACAACCCATCTTCTTATTAAATATTGTACCTGCTGGAACAGCATGATTGGAGAATATTACTGGTATATTCGTCAATAAAATAATGATATATTTTAATTTACTTTATTAAAGTTGTGTAATGCTTAAGGGACATTATGTCATTATTATCAAGACAACTTTTTTACATTGAATGTTATGCATATGCCTTGAAATAATTGAGAATAAAATGCATATAATAATCTTACTATTTTGTCATTGGTGTGAGGTGTTTTGAGCTAAATAATGCTCAAAACGTTTTTTTCTCTTTGAACCAAATCATTTTAGATTTTAGTTTTACTTGATGATATATATCCCTTAAAGCCACACATTGCAGAAATTACAATGTTTGTGCTGTGCTTGACAATTGACGAATCTAGCTGAGCAAAATAGAGAAAGGAAAAGCTGAAACTTAATGCTGTAGAGGTTGACAATGAACTCGACGGCTATATACATTCGGGCCGAAAAGTTTCCATTCAGCCATGCCGCACTAAACAATAAACATCATGAATGCTGGTGGGATGGTTCATGGTTGTAATAAGTTGTAACATGGTAACTTGGTAAGTAATAGGTTACTATATATAGGATCGTACAACATTTTAGTATAGAATCCCAAATGGCAACCTGCTGCATCGTACTTCGCATAAGTGGACATTGCAAGTTGTATATATTAAGAGTTTATCAGGTCCCAATTCCCAAATGTAGCAACATGCTGGATGACTTTTATAATATTTTGGCTTATACAAAATGGCGTCACTCAAATGCATCATCTAATTTCTTTAATCATTTCCTATTATTCGGGGGCCATTTTCTGCACTTATCAGCCCTGGGACAGTGCCCTCTCGCATGATCTTGGATAGAGGGATAAGCTAGAGTAACAAGAAAATTTTCCCGCAACCTGGCATCTAAGTTTGGGAAATTGCACAAGGCATCCGTTGGAAGTATTTCCTTTTCCGGAAACCTTAATAAGCTTAAAGGGGAAGATCTCAGTTGATCTCGGTCCCTTTAATTTCCCAATTTGTCAACTTTTTTTGGTGCTAACACGTGCACTGAGTTTCGTGTATTCTGCCATACTAAAATGGCGGGCAACAGAATTGAGGTAGACTACAAATAAAATCATCTGACTTGCAAATAATATCATCTACTCCCTCCATTTCTGAAATTTCTTCCACTTTTTTGGAGTACACACATATTAAGAAAGGTGAAAAAAGACTAATTTATCCTCAATAAGTGGGTGAGTGAGAATGAGGGATATGGTAATTTGACCAAAGTACAATGAGAAATGAGTCATTTAGCCAAAAAAAATCATGCTAGATTTGAAAAGTGGAAGAACTTTATGAGACAAACAAAAAGGAAAAAGTGGAAGAACTTTTAAAAACGGAGGGAGTAACTAGCATGTTGCATCCTTGTACTAGAAGGCTTGGGTTTAAGACTTTAAGCTCGTATATCAGGTTAGAACTAAACATAATAAAGTGATCAAATTAATTCGAATGTTGTTTCTTTTTTTTTTTGAAGGGAAAAGAGAGCATTCATTAATTAAATAATAGCCATACGGCATCTACAGTCGAAATTGACATCAACAAGATATGAAATCAATAGAGCAGAATACATTCGATAACAAAAACTAACTGACAGCATTTCTCTCTTGCAGAACGACCTCCCTTTCATCGCTGTCTTCACTTGAGCAGCCGACTGTTGTTTCTAAAGAGATATGAAATCAATAGAGCAGAATACATTCGATAACAAAAATTAATTCGAATGTTGTTTCTAAAGAGAATAAAGGAGAGATAATTTTCAAACGAAAGCTAATTCAATCAAAAAAAATCTTCAAGATTTAGGCATTATTATAGGTTTGTCCCCTACGGAGTACAATATATTGTGACAAAGTGAAAATATGTGTAAAGCACCGACTGTTTTACTAAAAAAAACTAAAATAAGAGTGTCTAAATATTTTACACTTAACATTTTATGCTTTCACCCTTTTTCCCATTCCAACTACTAATGTATATTGGAAAATGAAGAAGTAGAGAATCCCCGTCAAAATTTATTTACAATTACCAAAATTTGATGTCCTTCGTCGTCATATTTATACTAGCTTTTACATATATATGATTTTTCTTGGCATGATGTCTCACTTTATTTCAACATATTCCATCCCCTTTGCAAATTATAAAAGAAATCGGGTTGATAAATGCTTTAGTACACTTTTAAATTTCATCCACGTACCCCATAAAAGATATTAACACTTTTATTTTTAGAAATTATTTAATTCTAATTGATGACAAAAAATATTGTACAATTAGTAAGTAATTTTGTTTGATTTGTATAGGATTTCACAATTACTTTTTGTTACCAATATGTGTGAATAATCCCCCTCCTAAAAAATAGCTACTTTATCATCTCAATTAAATAACTTATAATTTATTATTAACGCTATATTTGATACTTATGAATAACTAATTTCAAATCAATTTAATTTGTAGACTTTACAAGTATTGTTTTAGGTTTTCTTTAGTCAATTTTCTCTCAATCATGTTAAATTCATTGAAGCTCAATTTTATCCCGTTTGTTTTTAAAAAAGTTACCTCACTCCATTTCATTTACAAACTTTAAGTTCATTTTATGTCAATTTTCTTACAAGCTAGTGACCAAGACTCTAAAATGTTTTGGCTGCTTATTCTCGATCGAGTTGATGTTATAACACTAGTTAGTCATTAGTGTTCTCCATAGATGAGCAATTCTATCGCCATACCTGATAGTTGCACCTTTTGCAATTATTAGGTAGGCCCCAAACCCTATTCATAATAAAATATTATCTTCTCAAAACTTGCCCAATCCAAACCAGTCCTACAACCCTTACAACGTAACATGATATAGATTTCTCCTAACGTGATAAAACTTTGTACCTATGTTTTTTTTTTTTGAAAAAAATACTCCAAACTCGGTATAATTCCCTTATAACATGATACCAATTTATCTAAACATGATAAAACTTTGGTATATTTTTATAAAAAAACCAAACCTGTCATACTATCCCTAGAACATGATTCATAACCCTTCTAACATGATAAAACTTTGGTCCATATTTTTCATTTAGTTGGCCTCAGTTTTGGGAAGATAATATTTTAATGTGGGTGGGGTTTAGGTCTCCACTGATTGTTGCAAATACCAATTCAATGATGACTCAATTTTTCACGGTGAATGAAATTATGGCTAATAATATTTTAAAACTTACTAAAGCAGCTATAAATATAAGAATTTGGATATTTATATATGTAGTTGATAATATAAGTTACAGCCAAGTACGGAGCTCTATATGTTTTTTTTATTTCTTCGAAGAGTACTATATGTTTGATAATTTAATTTATTTGAGGTAAATGTTGGTCACTGTGGTCAGTATCTAACTATCTATGCCTTTAAGAGTTTAAAGATTCTATACAAAATAAGTATACGTACATCTTCCTGTTTTCCTTTGTATTTTTTGAAACCTTTTAGCAGGTTTAACAAAATAAGTTAACTTTGGTAACAACATAATAACCGTTGATTGAAAGAGAATATCCTAGTGAATTGAAACTGATCTATTTGGAATCAAATGCATAACCTCTTTCAGCTTAGGTGATTACGGACTAGAGCAAAATGGCTATGAAAATTTTCCAACAATTCTTATTTTTGATGAATTGAAGTTGTTGGAAGTCAATACTTTAATGCAACAATTGGTTAATCTCGCAAACAAACTCTCTGTTTTCTTAAACAGGGATAAGGTTGCGCGTGCGTACATCCTGACCCGAGTAGCTCCATTGAATGGGGATTCACACTCGTTTGTTGTTGTTGAGGTGGCCAACTGACCGACCAAATACATGTGTAGTAATCGACATCCAGCAAAACAAAGAAGTTAGAGCTAACTTCCTAGCTCCTATAAATTTAATTATAGACAAGTTTAACAGTACGTCATTAGTTACTAATTTTCAAGTAATAACATACATAGGCCTATTCTTAGACTGAATTAATCTGGACTGAACTAAACTAAACTTTTTGTTTAATTGTTTTGACATGTATTTACTTATTAAAACCCTATCAATATTGGGCTTTTTTGAAAATATTTAGTGATACCTTTATAATAATACACAAAAACCACAAATTGATATCGATATCACAACTTCTTACTATCGAAAGAAACTAGCTGAAGTTTTTAGAAGTTATTATAAATTAAAGAACATACCCATACATTTTTCAATAAATAAATAAAGAACATGGCATGAGGCTATGACGGCAAGTATTCGATCTGTACAGATCTCACCAGTATTCACTATTCAGTAGTCAGTACTATACTACTATGAGCTATGAGGGCAACAAGTAGACAAGTAGTAGTGTTTGTAAAAATTAAAAAAAGTTACTGCTCCGACCGATGGCATGTACAGGATAAACCCTTCAGCAACATATACGGTACGGTGGAGCGTGGACGGTGTCAAACAGAAGTCACCACTCATCATCCAATCAGACATCTACATCCCGCAAATTATCTTACCCTACTTACAGTTGAATAGTTGATTTGCTTCAACTTTCCAAGAAAGAGAAACTATGGTGTACTTCCTAACTAACCCTCCTTCCTTCCTCTTCTTGCATACCTTTCTCTATCTTTCCCCTTATAAAATAACTTTCCATAAATAGTCATGTGATTCATACCAAATAAAAACGTCAACTTGCCAAAAAAGTAAATAAAACCCTCTTTGGCTTGCTCCCACCCTTAGCCTTCCTTTCCATTATCAGTAAGCGCCTCCTTTTACTTATTTTCCTCTTTCCTCATCCTTTTCTATCCTCATCATCAGCTCACCACCTTGCTCAAACAAGCCTCCAATCTTATAGGTAAGTTTTCTTGACTGAGTCATCGGGATTATACTGGGTTGTTGTTGTTGTTGCGTGCACCTTTACTCATTTAGGGTCTATACTCTTTCCGTTGAAAAAAAATTCAACAAAATTTTAGAGAACATTTTGTCACTTGTAGGTATACAATCAAAGACAAGCAAAAATTAAAGCAAGATCTTTTGAGAAAATTAATTAAGAGGATGGGGAGAGGGAAGATCGTAATAAGGAGGATCGATAACTCGACGAGTAGACAAGTAACTTTCTCAAAGAGGAGAAGTGGGTTGCTAAAAAAAGCAAAGGAGCTAGCTATACTTTGTGATGCTGAGGTCGGGATTATGATCTTTTCTAGCACTGGCAAGCTCTACGATTTTGCAAGTTCCAGGTTAGTTTTTATTTATGTTAAGTGTATAAATGTTCTTGAACACCCAAAAACAAAACAAAGGAATGAAGATATGTTTTTGGAGATCAATACCCAATGATCACATAAAGTTTGAAAATTAAATTAAACTAAATAAACAAACAAGATCGTAACAGTATTGTGAAATTAGGGTTTCTATCTAGTTCTTTCAATCTGGATAGGTCAAATGTTTTTTTGAATGGATGATCAATCCTCCGTTCATTTATAGCCTAAGTTTTTTATTTTATTTTAAGTGATTTAAAGTGAGATGATACATACCCAGAAAATGAAGATGTACTGTATATATACACGCTGCATCTTGGTTAATATAGTAAATTAATTCATCAAGCAAGATCTCAAAATGAACGATGTACACTTCGAAGCTAATGTACTGCAATATGCAGTATTATGCCACCTCAACAAGATCGTACTGATGAAACTAGCTAGCTACACATTCAAAAACTGGTTTGTCGGTTGAAGCTAAATGAATTGAAGCACAATTTTTTAAAAAAGGGAAGCATAAGATAGTTGACTTTAAATAAATGAAGTTAATGTTACTCTACCAAATAATTTTGTCAAACATAATAATCCATATATAAGTCAATTTTTTTTGTGTGTGTTCATTCTAAGCAAGTTCTTCCAAAGCTAAAGCCTCAAAAGTCCGAAGCTCAATAGTCAATACAAAGCATAATGGTTCTATACTTCTATATATCTTCAAATTGCATGTGTAGTGATTTTCTTACAATAAATTGATTTAAAGCAAAACATATATATATATATATATATATATACCAGCATTTATACAAA